>JAGFPH010008429.1:0-26308 GCA_018207615.1 Philaenus spumarius
TAGGTTTGTTACCAGTCGTGTACTTGGAACATAAAAAATGTTTTTTTTTTTCAAAATAAAAAATTTGAAATTGATCAATGTTTTTATACAGTTCTATTTAGAACTAAATTATAAAACTTTTTTACGTTTACGAAAAAATACAAAAAAATGTTTACTACTTGTTATGTAGGCCTAAAGTTGAACTTTTTCCTTTCGTTACTGAACATTTTTTGTTCCTTGAGCTAATAACTTTTACAATTTCAAAATAAACTAATTTTTAGTGGCATATTTGAATTCTTTGAAGTTTCTTCTACAAAAAAGCTATTGAACACTTTTGGATTGGGGTTCATTTACTATTAATGGCGAATTTTTAAAAATATGCTTGCAAAACGCTAAAAACGGGCTGGCAAATTTTAGCTTTAACCATGCCAGTTCTAGGGTAATAATTTATTAATGTCATTTTTTTATTTTACTTTTAATTATCAAGTTTTACACATTTTTATGTTTTCTGCAAATCAACAATGTTTACAATGATTAATGGTTACACAAATAAAATAATTTTGATAAAAACGTACCATTATTTTGTTATTCCGTCATTTTGTTTTAAACTCAAGCATAGTCTACTTATTTTACATATATCTATGTAATATTACTACAAAGTGTCAAGTTTGTAGGATGTTCTATATGTGCGGCATATTAATTCAAAAATAACGACATCTTCGTGAGACACCCTGTACAATAAACTCTAATAAAAGTACAGCATGGAAAACTTAACAAAAATTTAAAACTAATATTGGTATAAGTATTTACTTTCAAAATTAAAATAGAAGCTAAAATGTTATTACAATACATCCTAGTAGAATAGTTAGGCTGCTTACACCAACCTCCTTTAACGAGGCTTAAAATAATTATGTTTCATCTTTACATATTCTATTAAGATACACTGGATCTAAATTATACTTATTGTAAATACAATTAATATAATCCTTTCTTTTTATAATTTGGAAATATTCTTAGTAAAATTAAAAGTTCTTTACTAAATATTCTTTAGTAAATATTCTTGGAAAAAGATTTGTTGGTTGTAAAATTAAGATTATAGCTTGTATAAAGATAAATTCATTCAAGCACAATCTTTGGTACTGTATTTTATTATTCTAAGAAAGGATTAAAATCAATATGTGTTTCTTCAGAAAGTTCTTATGTTTAAAGTATATATATTTACTTCATATTCATTTTTTAAATAGTTTTATTCACTTTAAAAGAACATCTGCAAAATTGAGAATGTGGTGCAATAATTGTTTACTAATTCTTTTTATTTTACACGTTAGTATACATTTATTTTAAAATAAAGCTAACTTACAAACATTTTAAAATATTGTTTTGACATTTTTTAAACTAGCCTATAATTATTTTCTATTATACAAACATTTTTTTATGTTTTTCTATTTATTTTTTTATTGATTAAGATTTGTATTTATTTAGATAAAATATTTATATAATTTACTCAATTGATTACAATAATTGATTCTTTATTTATGAGATAAATTAAAATTAAATATTTTAAATTTGTATTAGTTTATTGAAGAGATACAACTTTAAATTCAATATAACAAAAACAAAATTTTTGTAAACCTGCCAAAAACATAAATCATTTTTAATTTGTTTCAGATTGTATCGGGCGCATTAATAATTAGGAGCCCAATTAAGAGAAATACCACTAACAAGTTAGTAGAAGATAAAAGTGTGTTTAACCATCTAGGAACAAGTAAGTTATCAAACATTTATTTTGTAAGTATGTTTCGAATGACAAAAAAATAAATTTGTGCAATTACAAATTTCATTTTACTGAAAGTTTGTTCTATTCCTAATACTAAGTATCAAACAACTAACACATTTTCTAACATTAATTTGTGTAAATACGGCTCAAGTCGGTCAAATCTTATTACCAAAATAATTCAAGTGTAACTTACGAGGTGGTACCCCTGTGTGCATTGCATAGCCTACCAGTCGTTTCCTTCCTCCACTCACATATTTGGATAACTTATGTACAAGATATTAATAAAGTTAAACATAAGTTAGTGTCTTAAAACAAACAACTATTCCTAAATCGTGCCAGTTCTTTAATAAACCCTCAATGGCTCAAACTAACATGGTAAATAACATTAAAATTTCTAAATGAAATTATCAAGTTTCTGATAAAACAGGAGATGTGACAATCCGCCCAGGGCCTATGGTACTAAAAGAGGGTACCTACATCTTATAAGAAATCGAATACAAAAGTTAGAGATACAAATTATTTCAGAGTACGAAATCTGTCCCTAAAAGAAATGCCACTAAAATATAACCTACATGTCAGTATTAAGGTTATAGAGAAAACAACTAATTACTGTACCAAAACTGACAATATTCAATCAGTTCAAATTCAGTTCAATAATTAACATTGTATTTTAAATATTTATATTTTTTAAACTTTTAATAGGTTTTAATTTAATTTGAAATTATTTGTGTTTACCTCAAACTTGAGATTATAAACTTTAAATTGATAACCTAAGATTGATCATAAGCATAAGTAAACAGTGTTCCCATAATGTTTAGGCTACTTAATGGTTCAAATTGTATACATGTTACAATATTTAAATTATGATATTTTATATAGCCATTTTTTTACACTGAGGAGCGTGAGAGTAATAATAGGTTAGTCGTTATAGTTATTTATTACCAGGTAGGCTTATTGACGTTGACTTTATCTGTTTGTTGTTTCCCTTCCTACCTTTTATTATTCCGCAGGCTATAAAGTGATAACGTAAATAAGACAAAAACAAACTGAATAAACAAAAATGGTTAAAATAAACAAGAAGGAACCCTTGTTCAAATTGCTACAAATATTAGTGTACAAATTCTAAACTATTCGTTTGTTCCGCCTAGTGTAAAAACAATTAAATAATTTACTTATGAAAACGTTTAGTCTTGAGACTAATATTGTATTAAAAATGTATATTAAGTTATGTGTTTCAAATAGAACTTCTACATCCCACTCAGTAGTAAAAGACTGGTGCATCGTTTATTTACAAAGAAACTGAAGACGTGGGTAAAGTAGTTTAAAAAGTAGTTTGGCATGGTGTAGCCTACATATAACTTTATTTAGCAATCATTTATTGTTTACTGTGAAAATACGTTTTTTGAGAAATTTTGCAATTATTCCGTTTGCAGGGTGTTTTAAATAAACAATGGAAAAATAACACCGCACTGGACCTCACCCACTCTCTAGTTACCGCATGATTTATTATTCTCTTTTGATTTTCGTCTGCTGGCAACTTCCAGTGGTTTATGTAAATATTAATTTACCAACGTGCCACAATATTGATGTTTTGTTAAGTCATTCTCTTTGCCCAAAAATAGGCCCACTCAACACATTTTGTTCCGTCACACCGAGGACTATAAAATATACAATATACAAGCTTGCAGAGGCTTCACAAAAACATGCATTTTTTGTAAGAGTAAAGTTATTTCAAAAATACAATAAGTAAATAGAATGTAATTTTAAAATCGCCGCTACACAAAATGTTTGCTTAATTATGCCACAAAGCTATTAATACATTGTTGGGCTTCTTCCATTTCAAACAAAATCTAATTAGAAAATTATTTAAAAAAGAATATTTGTGAATTTGTGTAAAAATATGTTTATTTTGTATTAAACGAAGAATTCAAAGTTTACTTAGTCACAATATGTGCAAGCGTCATGAATTATTCTGGATCTCGAAAATCACTCGTTTGTTTTATATTTCCGTTTCTACTAGGCAGTAAAAGAAGTTAAGAATATTAATTTGACAAATTTCATATTAGAATATGCACTTGAAAGATGAAACAAAGCATATAGAGTAGTGCACTGACAATAAAATAGATTTAACTTGAGAATGGATTAAGGTTTATCTATTTACTATATGGAATGATGATGTAATTATTTAAGGTATTATAAATATTTTAGAAAAGTTAATGGTCACTTATCTAGCGTTCATTTGAATTCTACTTTCCATTTGCTCAATAATTTAATGTTTTTCTCCGAAATTTTCATTTTATGCAGGTTTAAACCTCTAATAGATATTTTGTATACTGTAACTATTGTTACTTTTTTACCAATGGAAACTTAGATATCAACAAACGGTATTTTTTTAAATAATATTTGAGCCCAAATAACAAAGAGCGACAATAACCAAATGATACTATGATAAAAGTTGCAATTATTTCACTCATAATACTGCATAGTTTATATTATTGTAATGATAATAATAATAATAATTCGACCACGCAGCTGAACCTCTGACGTGAGTTGATCGAATTTCCAACATTAAGTTCATATGTTTAAGGGTTTCAAACCAACTATTTGGGAACTGCGATTTTTTAGCAGACCATATTTTATTTACTAGTACCGTAGTTTTGTGAACAGTAGACCTCGAGAAAAAATCTGCTCTTTATTTAAGATTTTTACAAAAAATTATTTTGTATAATATTAATGATTCTCGAAACATAAGGCATAATATTAATTTAATGTTAGTGAAATATCAAACTGAAATAGATAAAGGTAAGGTTTCATCGTTTCAAACCAATAATGCACAAGATCTGTCAAATCAATTTGCTAATTATTTTGCTTCTGTTTATTTCAATCACGACGTAAATTTGCTGAATAAAAATGTCTTTTCATAAACCTCTTTCGCCTCTGTTCTTATTGTTCTCTTGTAATATCGAATTATTGCAAACGTTATTTTAAATGCCATCAAGGAATATTTGTATAAAATTTAAAGAAAAATTTATTCGTATAAATTTAGTCATGCATTTGGGCGTGACTAAGAAATAAACAGTTTTTGATAAACGAAATGCCAAACGGTTGATATAAAAGTGGTAGAATCCTACTCCTAAAGCGAGCTGTTAAAGTGTTTTTTACGACTTTTCTAGTTTAACGTGTAACTAATTTGTATAAAGGTTTGTAATAAGAGAGATTTTTTACCTATCATATTTATGTATTCCTTATGCTTATAATTTTGATTGAACTATATTTTTAAACACACTTAACTAAGTTTTATTTGGTAGTAGGCCTATTAGTTTTTAATTTTGTTGTTTCTTTCGATTAAGAATTTTTTACAGGTTATAAATTTATTTTATAATTTAAGTTAAAGAATTACATGCCGGTATGCTTAGTGATTATTTTTATAGTACAGTATTACTTTATTAATATTTTAAGAGATTTATTTGTAGACACAGAAAACAAAATTTTTATTATAGGGCCTATAAGATTATATGAGCCTAAACATATTAATATCAATATTTAAAACATAAAAAAAAGTAAAAACAAGTGTATTGATTAATGGGATCAAACCAAGAATGATACTTATTAATATTGAAAACATTTGAAAAAATAAAACTTTGTTCATTCACAGGATCAAACCAATAAGAATCTTCAGAACTGAAGTTAACGATTTTACCATTCGGTTACCATTCACATAGTGAAATGTGAACAATTTAAGTAATATACATTGTGACTCATTTACAAACTGGATAATAATATTAAACAAAAAACATTTTACAAAAATCCCTGACTTCAAGGAACGTAGTACAATATATGGCAAATTTGAAGGAAATCGAACAACGTGTTTGGTCTTTGAACAGACCGACAGACAGATAAACGAAATTCCGCACAGTCTTGAAACAGGACCTCGGTCATTTAAAATGTTTCATCAGAAGTGTTTAAATAATGTTTTTCAAATAACAAAAAACGGTTATTTGTTTCCCCTTGAGGAAAACAAGAAATTTTCGCAAACAGACGGGAAGTCTCCAAAAACAGGACTGTGTTGTTCAAAACGGGACGTATAGTCAACATAATATACGTAGTACAATATATCCTGCGGTATATGTATGTATAAAAGACTATTTATAGATATATATAATATATACTTATATATGTATATATTTATATATTATATAAATACTTTGAATTTAGGTTACTAATTTTAAAACATAGTCTAAATATAATTTACAAAGTTTTTTGGACACAATTAAAGTTCTTATATATCAGTTTATCATATTGGTTTTTTGCATAAAAAATCCTTGTCTTTTACGCAAACAAAATAATTTTTACAGTTCTATATTTGTATCTCATGTGTTACTTTATTTAACAAATTCTTATAATGGACAACATTTGTGAGCCATGTACATTCTTATGAACGATATTTAAGAAAATTGAAGAATGTACTTCGTTTTAACCTAGATACATTATTGAAAATTCCTTGAATTATGGAAGATATAATTATGTTGGATATGTTCTATTTTACCTGATAACATACCATAATACATTAATAAACGTAATATCGTGTGACATTTATTTCTGTTTATTGATGTAAATACAGATGAAACTCCACTTAAGTTTGTTTAATTATATATTGTGAGAAGTTTGATTAGGTCTAAAAACGCTCAAGGCCGATTTTGATTAAAAATATACATAAAATGATAAATTAAACTGTAACTAAGACAGGCTGTAAATAAAAAGGTTCCTTCTTATTTGAATAACCTGTTGGCTATTATTGTAAGGACATGTTGGTGTAAAAACAATGAATTCTTAAATAATTAAAAAGGATAATGATAAAACTATTAAACAGAAATAAATTACAGAAAGATTAATTTTGAAATATAAATAAATATTTATAAAATTTTATAAATAAACTCAGTCTTATGACGTTTATTTCAAATTTAACGTAAGTAAACCAAATGGAATTAAATAATCTGTTCTTTAATAAAGGATATACAAAATGATGAAATATTAGTTAATTTCAATAAATATATACCGAGTTATAAATAATTTCAAATTGGAGTACAAGTTAAAATATGGTTAAATAAGAAATGTTAAATGTTCAGAAATCATAAATGAATACAGAAATATAAAAACAATTAAGAGATAGAGAGAAATATTTTTTGAAGGAAAATTTTTAATAAACTAAAATTTAAAAATATGGTAAACCAAAAGTAGCCATAAATTCGTCAAAAATAGGAATAGTGACAAACGGAAAACGGGCTATCAATTTCAGGAAATCCATCAAGAAAAACTTGTAGAGCAAAAGTAAATGAAAATTAAATGTAACAAACATGGATATTTCAACTACTGACAGTACTTTGGGAGCAGGGACAACAACCAAAATACATTTTAATAAATACAAATATAGACAAAATTACAACCAGGAGCAACCACTAGGACCAGCATCTGTACTCAGTAATAGGGAAGAAGCTGACTCGAAGACCTGCAGGAATCCTATTAACATATCTCATAAACTCTGCCCAAGGTTATATCACAATTAAAGAATATCAACAACTTTACCTAAAAATAAATACAATTAAATTACGGGATAGTAAAATAATTAAATAAATAAATTATGTATATAATTAAATTCATTTTAAATAACTTTTATCTATCTCTCACAAAGGTTTTGTTTTAAATTGATCATAAATATCAAAGGAATTAAATTTTAATGTTAGGTTCAAAATTATTAGAATAAATGATAGAATATTTATCAAATTGCGTTATGAATTATTGTGTGTAAGTAGATAGTAAGTATAATAGCAAAGGAAAATATTAAATTATTATTGGTTAAAATTCAAACCAAAATTTCTTATTTTTTAATATAAAAATAGTTTCTGAACTGCCAGTGATTGAAGTATATGCTTGTTATCATGGGCATACCATGAGAGCAGAGAGCAGTTGCCTTCCCCCCTTTAGAAGTCATTTTTCTTATGTAAATGCACAAACACATATCACCTTAATTTAATAATATTGAACTGTGCATAGGTAGTAGAATATTGATTTCCCACATTATCAACTCCTATAGTGGGTTTGACCAGCAAATGAGGAATTAAATAATATTTAAAAAGATATACCGGTACATACAATTTGATTGGCCGGCGAGACCCAACAGCGAACGTCAAGCACAGGCATTAGTGTCTGCAAATCTAAATTCCATACCCCGCCATACCGCAATGGTAAAAATTAGCATTAGTACTACTAACATGTAATTTTAAGTGCAAGTGTTAAATATACTTATAGTATCACTCAAGAGTTTCCGAAACCATTGTTTTAATTTAGATTTTAAAATAACCAATTTGAATTCTACTTTCACTTCATTTGGACTTTGGTCAAATATTTTAGGCAAAAGAAATTCAATTTATTTTTTATCTGATCAAGTGTACAAGTTCAGCTTACTAGATAAGTAAGTGTCTTTATTACTACGCCACTAAAGAACATTTTTTCAATAATTTCAGGATTTTATTCTTTTTCCGAGCTGCCCACATAGATCAATTCCTGGGTTAGCCCATGGCTGTTAGTTTTAAGTTTATAACAAGGTGTTACAAACAAATGCTCCTTTATTTGTAACAAACGAGTTACAGTTATACTTATGGTGTTAGTGTTATACAGTAGTTTGGTTACAGTAGTCTGTACATCACTGAGGATAGCGGCATTGTTTTTGAAATGCTTTTGAAGTTAGTAAACATATATTATGTTGTGAGATTTTGTGTTCAGGTTTTATTTTATCTAGTTACTTTCTCACAAGTCAAGCTCATTAGTTATTTATTTACTTGATAATGTGGTTCTGATAGAATGGAAGGACTGCTCTACAATAATACGTTCTAAAGAGTAAATAGTTCCACTTCAATAATATAACTACTACTCCCACTATAAATAAGTTAGATAGCCATTATACAGGTTTAAGTCAGTGTTATATAATAAAAAAAAATTTTAGTCACAAATTTCAATGGTTTTAAAATATAAATATCCCAAGTATTTAGTGTTAGGTTAAACAAGTTATAAGTTTTATTTGTAGCTCATGTATCATTGAAGATGACTACTTTGTCGTTGAAACGCGTTTGATTATTAAACGTATGTGTGTGAGAATTAGTTATTATTTTTAAATAATTCCTTCTTGCTTGTCAAGCTTTAAGTTTATTATTAGCCTTGAGTTTAGTTTAAAATGTTATTTGCAATTTTATTACATATACAGAGTGTTCGAAAAAAGGGGTTCTCCCCCTATCTGGCTGTATGTAATTTTTAAATACAAAATTATTATTGAATAACCACTTACAATACAGACAGAGATAAAACTTTTCATGTATTTCGTCATTATAAAGACCTACTTCGGAAAAACAATTTTAAAAACATCTTGTAACTTTTCAAAATTTTGCACATTACAAGTTTTCATATAACATGATAACGGCTAGCTCCACAAAATTTAACGGAGTAGATTCATGAATTATGGTGACACTGCATTGATACACTATTTGCTATATTTGGAAACAACTGACTCTATACTCAAATAATAACAGCTGATTTGTATGTTTGAAATAGTTTATTGTTGTAACAAACTGTAAATATGAAGTTAAAAATAAGTAAGAAAAAACATACAAAAAGTAACTACAGTCTGTAGCTGTTCAAGGCCTTATATGTTAAAAGCAGGTATTAGGTAAGGGAACTTGGCCAACATTCAAAATTGAGGTAGTCTTTAAAAACAAAGTTATATTACCTACAACTAATTAGTATTCTATACATTTTTGTGATAGGAGAAAGGATTGATCGTAAGGCTTTTACTTATTAAAAGTAAAAATTACAAAATGAAAAACATTAAAAAGTTGGAAAAATTAGACATTATTTGACTAGCCCTTTTGGATGTACTCCTTGATTGAATTTTTATGTTTTGGTAGTCATTCATGCAGAATTGAATGCTGCACAATTTATGTAATATTTAGTGTTTTGATAAAGAAAACATTTTTTAATTTGTTTTTAATAAACTAGAAAATGTCCAAAATTTTAAAGTTTTTAGAAAATATTGCTTATAGCTCACCACAAAAATCGTCGTAAACTTAGATTCTTCTAATTATTAATTTAAAGAGCCAGAATACATACATTAAAACCATGCCCATCTCTACCTGCTTTTTCCCCCCAAACAAAATCCTAATTTTACTGGGCTTTAAACTGAATTGTTATGGTTTGAACATGCATAATCAATTTATTTATCTCTTGTACTCTATTATTGTTATATTATTTATTTTATTTATTTGCAAAACTTAATTGAATTTTTTAAATCATTTGCATATATTTAAAGTCAGATTTAAAATAATTGTAGCCTATTTTGTTTTTGTTATTATAAGCCTTTGTATAGTCTTGCTGCAAACAAACCGGAGCATCCTAATGCCAAATTTTCAAATTGGCAAACTGACATTTCATACTTCTTTCTCAATCCTAGCCTATAGTTTACATTTTCCAAATAGACTTAGTATATTTTGCTTTTATGATAATAAAATGTCTATTAATATGAAGTAGTTTTTAATTGTTGGCTATATGGGTGCTAAGCAAGCTATAATATACATGAAATTAGTTGAGATTAATGGCTATTTGATAAGGAAAAAGTAATATTATGGTGTTATAAATTAATCCAATATTTGTAATCTCCTAAATTAAACAGATACTGTATAACTTCTCAATGAAATAATTTCCAAGAATTAATTACCTTATTTCAAGTTTTATCTTAGACTCTTTAAACAGAATAATAAATGTAGCAGTAAAAAATTAAAGTAATTGAATCATATATACATCATATATACTAACTTTTACAAACTTATTTTATGAAAGATTAATGTTTATTTTATTTAAATTTAGGCAATTTTGTATTTACATAGTTTTTTTCTTCATAAAGAGACCTTTATAACGGTAAATCGCAAAAGGAGTTACCATGCTAATTATTTGTGTTATAACCACTGGGTCACCTCCAAAGAAAGGGTTTATACTAAAATTTCTTTTCAAAAGGTATTGATATTTACCAACTGCTTGTCCTGAAAACCACAGTTAGTTTCTACCTATAACAGTTTTAATACTTTTTTATGATTTCCATATATTTGCCTCAGCCTATATAGTAACTGTACACTTGTTTACTCATACTACAAAAGCAATTCAAAACCATAAATAATATGACAAAAAACTAGTATACTTATAGATACCATGCTTTCATAAAATTCTAAATTGGATTATGGTCTATTGGTCTTACAGTATAGAGGGAACATTTTATCTTTGTACAATAAATCTGACCAAAACTATATTAAAGATGTTATTATTAAGATATTGCTTGAAATACTCATACTAGAATTATTCGGATACGTTGTTTCAAATTCTAAATATTTTGCCTTTAAAAATGTGTAGAGTTTAAAGTATTTTGTATTTTATATAAAATATGTGGGCATTCTAAAAAATCTAAGCTAAGAAATAAGTGATTATTTTGATCTAAAAATAAATTTAGCAATATAAATATATGAAATATTTTCATTTTGTAGCATCAATATTTTTAATTGCAGCTGACATTAATGGCTGTAAAAATATTAATAAATTTGAAACTCGTTTGTAATTAAAGGCAATAATATAAATTATTTCTTTAGATTATCATATAAATTTGAATGGTGGTGGTGTAGCACAGTCAATGTGAGTGTATGTGAAAAAATGTATTTAAGGGTTTAAACAAAATTAATAATTTTTTCTCCTAAAACTTGAGAATTTTTTTCTCAAAAGTGTTAGAATAAATTTTTCTTTCAAAACAACAGTTTAAATTTAACTATCTAAATTAAAGCCAAAATTAGTTAAAAAAAGGAGTTTATTATTTTGATTAGATATTTTCAGGATGGATGTTTCAGGCAGCAGCGTCTTGGTTGCTACTTTCTTTAAAGTATGTATTTCATAGAATAGGGATAATATAGTGTAGGTTGGGTCAAAACAGGTTTTAACTTTGAGAGCAAGTTCTTTGATTATTTTGTTATATGTTTAGGTTATTTATGAACAGTATGTTCAATTATTAAGTTCAATTTAATTGTGTTTTATTAAATATACATACTAATTACGTTAATGGTTTTCTGAATATAAATATCTTGTAAATATGTAATATTATATTCCTCATCTATTCAAACAATTTAAATTTATGAATCACATCCCAATTATATCCCAATTTGTAACATTTCCACAGCCCTCCAAGCCTTTTGAAGCCCAAAATTTAAAAAAAAAACATTGCTACAGAGTAGCCCTCAATACAACGTAGTAGCTAAAACTCATACAGTTTCCCCAAAATTGGTGCTAACTCATTAACAATAACAAATATAATTTTTTATTAGTAACATTTAGCTGTGTTCCTTTGCTTCACTACGGAAACGATTTTTGAACATTAATAACTTAACTAAGGTTTTATGTATATAAGCCTAACTGTAAGTTATAGTGTAGTTAATTATGAGAATATTATCACATAGGCCTATATGAAAATGTATTGTACAGATGTCAACCATTTAACCACATTAGATGATTACCTACGGTACCTTTTAAAATTTTGTAGTTTCATCATCTTCTTGTTAATCAATATTTTATCACTCAACAACATTATAAAATTTTAAAACAAACACACTTATACAAGTTTGATAGTTACTTCATAAAGGTTGCATTTGTTGTTTATTGTACAGGAAAATAAGTCAAAACCTTAGCTGTCTAAGGCTGTCAGTTATTAAAAGCTCGTAGTGAGATTTCACTAATAATAAAATTAGCTTCTAGTTCTGTTGTAAATACAAAATGACAAACCTTTAAACTCTCACCGATGTACAATATACTCGAAGTTACGATGAGTAAACAGCCTATGGGCTAGTAGTTCTGAGTATACTCACACATTAAGGCTAAACATCCCTGAAAAAGTTGTGTTTTTGGCCCGATAGATGGCAGCACCTCTGCGGCAAATTTGTACTACGAATAATTTCCGTAATTATTAACCGATTTTTGTTTTGTAAGTTATTTTGTAAATGATATGAATAAAACATTCACGCTATTGTGATGTGTTTTTTTTTAAATTTATTAATAAAAAAGTTTTATACAGTTTTTTTTTGCTGTAATATTTTGTTTAAATCGCAGGTAGTCATTTTGTAAATACAAATTTTAAAAGAATTTTGCCGTTTTCAGATATTAACTCGGTCAAATGGTCGTATCGGAATCGTTTTTTAAAGATATCATCATTATTTCTCTCACGCTCCAGTCCCCTCCTCCCGTCGCGTAGCGCACCCCCCCCCCCCCCCCCCCCCCCCCCCAGCCAGCCGCTCTGCCCGGCCCTGCAACTGTAGCGTTCGTCAACTCACTCACTACTCGCATTCATACTCTGGCCGGACACACTTACTAGACTAGACTACTGATTACGACAGGTGTTTCTTATCTGTTAAAAAGTATTTTCTGTAAGTCGAAAAGAGATATCTAGAATAAATATAGAAAAATATACAGTAGTTCAAATTAAAGGATTTATGAAAGTAGGCCCTATATACAGGTTCTTTGGCCATACATTATTCAATAACACCAGGGTATGAATAATATTACCCTATAACGTTAGTTATTTGTTTCAAATAAAACTTATACTGTATTTTAATACATGCAAACGAGGAATAAATAAAAAATGAATAGTGCAAAATACCATTTATTTAAAGTAAGCCGGAAGTGTAAAAAATAAAAATATAATATAATATAATTCAATATGTTGCATGTCAAGGTGAAAAGTTCTACTTTAATAATATGTTTAACATTTTTAGCAAATTTTGATATTTGTACCTAATTAGTTTAAGTTCTTTGTTCTGTGAGTATCAACAGCTATCCTCCGGAAATGTTTTTTCTGTGAACTTAGCAGCACTGCAATAAATATGAAACAGCTGATCTAGTGATTGAAGTTGCTACAGAAGATAGCTGAAAGACTTCTCTAACTATTAATGCCATAATTTAAGATAATAATATATTGTCTTTTCATTTGTAATTTGCCTTTAAACTTAAGTAATACGTGATGTGACACCCGTTACATTTTGTTTACAAAAGTTAGTATTACAAAATGAACAAACACCTTAGGAAAATACTTTTACTGTAAAAGTAAGAGGTTTTGTTTCCCTAATGTTTTGGTATTATTATTTTAATTTTAGTTTTATAATTTAATGAGTAATTCGCGTAACGGGTGTTACATAATTTAATGTATCGGGTGTTACAATTCAACACAACTCACAACCATTCAGTGTTTAGTATATTTATATTCATTTTAAGTAGAATTTAAATATTTAGCCCTATTGAGAGTTTATTAATTTTGGTAGCAACACTTAAAAAGTTAAGAATGATATGTTATTTTAAATAAAATTGAACACGATAACACCTTCAAATTTCATACTGTGAATTTCCTATTTGTAATTCCAGAATCAATCTTTTAACATATTTACTGGGCAATGAATGTTAGGCGTATCAAATGATTTTATTTATCTTTAAAGTTTTAATTCTATTACTATTACACCTCATAAATTTTTTTCCCACGATAAAATGATGAGTGACGTTGTAAAGTGTCAGCAGCATTTGCTAAAAGCCAGAGAGTGAGATAAAAGAAGAAGAGAAGAGAACAATACACAAGAAGAACAACTTGAAAAGATCCAAAGCAGAGTAAAAAAATGTAGGGAGAGAAATAAGAAGCGCAATTATCATCAATATATCAGATTTCGCTGGGATATTAAATATCATATTCTGAGAGATGACAAATTTAAGAATATTTTTGGCAAATTACAACAACCTGCAGTAGCCCAAAGGACATTTTACAATTCTTTACGAGTTTCCACTAGCAGTTGATATTTTTGAAAAATGAATGAGCTTATGAAGTTCCAAATTGTTAATTCTAGAATTTGATTTAGCGATTATTTTGTTTTTATTTAAAGTTTTAGGCCTATTCTATTAATTCTTGATATGGGCATATATAAGACTGATCTTTAGTAAGTCTAATTCATAATAGGCCCTAAGGCATGGTATAAAAAGTACTGAACTACATCCATGTAATGTATTAAGTATATATATTTGTTAAATATAAGTTTTTTTATGAAATATAAGTTTTTATTTCTTATAGTGATCAAAGAAACCTCAATTATACTTCTTGTTGTTATTTGACACCTTATTATTATATAATATATGTTAAAAATCTTAATTTTAGCAACAGCGTAACACCTGTTACATTTTAATGTAACACCCGTTACACAAGATTTAATTTTATGTTTAAAAAATTGAATGCCAATATCAATTTGAATTACAGTTCCATTACATACATTTACTGTGGAATAACTCATATTTTTTTCAAAATTTTACAGTTTTAAAATTCACAGAGTTTTAAGAACATTTACATGAAGTTCAACTTCACTATCCATTTTCAGTAACACCCGTTACTCTCCTTTTTTCTATATTTTAGGCTAACTAAGATATAGTTAGCCTTCGTTGAAAGCCGAAGTTGCTTTTTAGATTTTGTTGTTCCTCGGCGATCCATTGAGAAAACAAATGTTAAACGAAATAACGTTCTCAATAACAATTATTACAAGACGACGCAATAGTACAACAAATAAGAATCGCGGGAGAGCACATGGATGGAAACGCGGGAAACCGTTATGCAACTGTATACAAGCAACATTTGAGACGCGTGGTGGGGGGATAGGTGGCGCGAGTGAGTCACAGCGGCACTGCACCTGCTTCGTGTCACTCTCGCGTTTGTTCTCATTACTGTAAATGTATAAACAACGATACCGAATAAACCAGCTAGGCGATTTAAAAAATTAAAAGTGTAAAATTAATTAAAAATTATTGTCTTCAAAATGACTACCTGCGATTTGCATTTTTCGTTTTGTAACACAATTATTTTATTATTATTTTTTAAACCAGCAACTTAATTAAAATTTAGCTTCATTGGCGTGAATTCTAATCTTATTCCGTTCACAAATCAGTTTTGCAAATGAACATCGGACGAAAATTCCACCAATAAACACCAATACAAAATGGCTCCATTTTGGTGCTGCGCCGTGGTGGCAGAATTGGGAACTAATCCTGGGATGTTTAGCCTTAAGCTGATAAGAACAGATACTACACTTTGATAGTAGCCAAGAGGCCGAGAAGCGATACTATTACAAGGCACTTTGAGTAACCAGTCAAAATAGTCTGTAATAGCGTGAAGTTTATATAAATTGTAATTTTTTATAACGGTCGCAGTAAGAATAAAGAGCACTGTCTTCAGGATTACGTTTGAAGCGTTACTAGCTACATTTTAACATGCACTTACTTGTCTATATATACTATGTATCGCCTATTAGTACACGCTCTGACTTGTTTCTACGAAAAAAGTTCGTGACACGAGATTTCAGAAACATTGTCAAGCGAAATTGCCCAACGGGCCAATAGAAGTTATCACTTCAAAAAACTCATCACAACGGTTTGAAAGCATTTACTTTTTGTATTATTTAACACATTTAAAGTAATAAAATGGAAAATTTAATATATTTGTGGAATATGGGAAGGTTTAAATTTCAAATTGATATACTGTATATGTTGAGTATATGTTGAATGGCTCTCTTAAACTAAATTTGAGTTTCTGGACAAACATTCTTCCATATAAATAATTGGAGAATTTTTATGACCTATAACTTTTGGGGAGTATTGGAATGTTTTTGCTTCGAATTGGTACATTTGTCATGATCCCTTGTTAACTGGTTCCCTCAAACTAAGGGATAGTTCCTACAAAAAGTTTTCCCGTTTACATAACATAGTGTAATGTTTTAAACGACAGTTATTTTTTAAATACAGTAATATTTTTAATTTTTACAATTTTTGTGTAAATCTGCAGTGAAACGGTTAAAATGACAATTCGTTTGCACAAATTGGTTGAAAAATAACAACATAATGGGACGATAAAGAAATGCCTTAGCGAATTAATATATAAGATTATGTTAACGAAGGATTAAATTATTTGCAGTTATATTGTATATTGTAATTAGTATGTAGTAAAAATAGATAGAACAACATTCTTACTCCAACTAAAGCTTTAATTTAAAAATTTAGTTTTAAGGTTGTTTACACATAATAGTTAACCAGTAAAAAACTTACAGATTTCATTGCAAATGGTTGGTATGCTACTCGCTCACAATTCCCTTACATGGTGTCCATTCAAAGATTAGAAGAAGCTACTTCTAGTATTTTTCCCTGTGGAGGATCTTTAATATCACAAAACTATGTACTGACAGCAGCTCACTGCATTGTTGGGTAAGTGAAGTTATTTTTGCTGTGTATTCCTTTTATTCATAAATATGACCCATTTAAAATTTATGAAATTAAATATTTCTAAATTAAATCTTAGTTATAATATATATAATATGGTTGTTTAAAACATTTTACATGGCAGGCATAATCTATATTTTTCAATAAAGAAAAGAATTTAATTATATACCTATGATAGCCAATAACACACAAACCTGGTTTTTAAAGGCAAAAACTTCAAATTTATTAAAAATTTTTAAAATATTTTACCCTACTTAACTCCTAAATTTAAAAAATCTGGATTGGGGAGAATTATTTTTGAGACACTTGTAAGCTGAAATGTTTACCGAGGCTGCCAAATGTAACTAAACTAACTTACCCTAGATACACAAATAACTATAAAACGATTGCATCTTCTGAGATTGATGAATTGTATCATTCCTATTTAGCTTGCATGAAGGTTTAAATGTTTTACAATGTGTAAGAATGGGGAAAATTTGATTGTTTACACTTTAAAACAACTAGTAGAATTGCAGTGAAATGTAATACATATTTGCCCAAATTTTATCTTACTTGGGTTCTACATATTTTGCTGTCCATACATAATCTTCAGGCTAGCTAATGTTAATGTAGGTATTACAATACAATAACAACATCTGCTATGTTTTAATGGCCATTCTTACAAATGTATAAACATGAGATTCATAATTTGTCCCAGTGGCGGCTCGTGAGTAAAATGCTGGGGGGGCACACACCACCGGGGTGTTTGAACATTTTGTGTATTTTAGTGAGTTTTTAAGGCAATCTAGGTATTAAATTTGTGATGCCATATGTTTCTGAAATACTTATCATATGTAAATCTGAAACTCTACTTACATACCTTTAGTTATATTGCTTGTAGCAGAAAGTCCATCCTTCTTTCCGACTCACTAAATACGTCGCTCTGCGCATGCTCGGACGCCGTCCCAAGCCTACGATAAGGCACAAGCTTAGACGCGTCATAGCACCAGCAGCCCCCACCACTACCACTCTTCATATAACTGCATGGTAATGGATTGGGACGTTCTGGCCAGCGTCCCACGGCTACAAATACAAACTTCTCGCGCTATTTTTGCGTGTTTTTTTCCTACATTTTCGATGTATGTGATTGAAAAAAACACTTTGGTTAATTATATGTATAATTATAATTGAATGGGTATTTAATTTTTTTTCTTTTTCAAATCTTTTGGAGGGGCGGCGTCCGAGAGCCCTTATGGGCAAACCGCCACTGATTTGTCCTAATCAACCAAACCCATAAAAAATTAACTTTGGGTGATGATAACACAAATCTCAGCTATATAAAATATACTAAACTTCTACAGTACTTTTACATTTAAAATACACCATGTTAAAATGATAGAACAAATTCTACCGATTGAAATGAAAATGAATAATACTGGGTGTCCCAATAAAACCTGATACTTTGCAAACAGCTGTTTCTCAGCAGTTATTTTGTTTAGACTGTTGATTGTTGCAACAACTATGCAGCTGATGCCATTTCAGTAAACATGGAGCAATGGACAATTCAACATCGTGCTTTTGTTATAGAAGCTTTTTTTATAGAAGCTTTTTTTTTAAATAATGACTCTGTGACTGTTACGCAACATTATTTCATAACAATTTCCATGTTCCTCACCATGGTACTGTTCCTTGTAGGAATACTATTAAAAGGTGGATAAAGAATTTCATAAATAGTGCATCTGCAATAAAAGTAAAACTAACTGGTAGGCCTAGATCTGTACGTACTCCAAACAATGTTGAAAACGTGCTTGTATCTGTTCTGCAAAGCCCAAATCGACCAATCCGAATACAATCTGTGCATTAGGAGTTTAAAAGACAAATTTACAATGAATTTTACATCTTTATTTGAATTTTCATCCCTACAAGTAAGCAGTTGCAGAAAAACTCAATCCTACTGTTGATTCTGAATTACATCTTATTTTTTGTGAAAGATTATTGCACCTAATTAATCACAAAAACATTTTGCAACAACTAATAATGTCTGATGAAGCTCATTTTGAGATAAATGGTAACGTAAACAAGCAAAATTATCGTTACTGGTCAAGAGAGGATCCTAGGGAAATCCATCAACAACCTCTGCATAGTAAAAAAGTGACTGTATGATGTGGTGTCGCAAGTTTTGGCGTTATCGGGCCTTATTTTTCTGAAAATGTAAACGATGAGTTACTGTGAATAAAGAACGGTAAGTTTCAAATGATTCATAACTTTTTAGTTCTACAACTGCATCAGTTCATCTACAAATGACCTCGTTGTGGTACCAGCAAGATGAAGCTACTGCACAGATGTGTCAATGAGTGTTTTACGAAGCCTGTTCCCGGGGCATCTCATTTCACGTTTTGGTGATGTCGCAAGGCCTTCCCGGTCACCGGATCTATCTGCTTGTGATTTTTGGTTGTGGGGCTACCTTAAGAGCAAAGTTTTTGTCACAAAACCTCACACAATTGTCTATTTAAAGAACTGCATGAGAAATGGATTTGCTGCATTACTAATGTCCATTGTACATCGAGTAATGGTAAATTTTCAGAAAAGAAACATGTGTGGATGTTGGTGGAGAACACCTAAGTGATGTTATATTCCATAAATGAAAATGGCATAATTATTTCATATTTTAACTATTGGAAATTGTAAATATTATTTCCTATAACGTTATTTTATTTTGAAAACCGTCAAGTTTTATTGGACCACCCTTTACTAATAACCAGCATCAAATAATACAATATTCTTAAACCTAGAAAAATAATGAACTTGTATGATTATTTATATAAGTTATGCCATTCAACTTGATCGATTTTTTTAAATAAAATGCAACAAAAATATTTAATTGCAATATTTATTTAAATAAAACTATAATATAACATTTTATAGAAATTAGCACTGCCTGAACAAAGTGTTAAAGTACTGTGTAAAGATACAAATTCTGACTTGCTTTAACTGATCTTATTTTATTATCATCTGCTAAACTAAACTTTATTTATTTGTCTTATTCTAGGAATAACTACATAACTTATAGAAATTATGTATGGATGTTGTATAATGTTTGTCAGAAAATTTTGATTTAAATCGAACTCAAAAACTCTGTTGTTAGGGTATAAATTTCTATTATACAAAATTAATGTAATCAATATTACAGTAAGGCTGTTATTTGTTTATCTAACAATACCTATTGTTATGATATTTAAATAATATTGATACTGGTTTTAATAATAATAGTTATCATTTTTTATGGAGTCAATAGAGTAGATTTTAATTATACTATTAATGAAATTTGTTTTCATTTCCTACAGCGATTGTTGTTTTGTAATCTCTTACAGTTTTTGCATAATAATTAATGTACATTTACTGTTGATTTCAAAGTTCTTATTTTTAATTTATTCTGTTACTTTTTGCTATAAAAATTTACTTTTAACAAACAAATATAATAACATTAATCGTGTAGAAATAAATTGTATACTATAATATTTATCTGTGGCAGTCGATATACAAGCAGAGTTTATGTTAAACTTGGAGCATATGACTTATCACAAATCTCAGAGTATGGTAGATACGAGGTTGAAATACCATTAGTGAACCTAAAAGCTCACGAAAGTTATGATTCAGAAACATATATTAATGACATTGGTCTTATTAATCTGCCAATATCAGCAGTACTTTCAGGTATGTTTGAATATAGGGCCTATAATCATACGTATTTCTAAAATATATTGTCTGATTATGTGAAACATTTTGTACATATTTTATTTTTGTGTGAAAAAATTCTTAACGTTATAGTGCAAACTAATACATTCAGTAATAATAAAAATGTGTTTTAAGTTTACTATGTAAATTAATGAATTTATAACACATGGGCTTATGTACATCTGTGTCTATTATACAGCATGATCAAAAAATCGTTTTAGTACCCTGTCTGTTTTAATAGTTTTAGATATAACATTGTAACTCACAGAAATCGTGCCATTCATAATAGCTTCTTCTTGAAGAGTAAATTGATTCCTTTAAAAAATTGAAGGGAATGGTAAGATTTTGGGTCAACATTTAAAATTTAAAAGTATGGTTTGAGGTGCATAATTTTAATGGGTTATAAGAAACAAATCAATTGGTGGAAGTTTGATTTAAATGCAATCATTAACAACAAAATGTGGTTGAGCAAATTTTTAAATTAAGAATTAAAGTGATAAATGCATAATAATATTGCAATTGAAAACACTCCACTTTGTACACATATTTTAGCTAAAATATTTATTTGTTCATTTTATGAACGCTCTCTATAAGGAATGATAACTTTTAGATTCAGGATATTCTGAATGGATGACAACTAAAACTACTGTTCTTATGTTCAACTACAGTTCTCACCCTTTTACAAAATTGTTCATATAAATTTAGATGATAATGATGTGTCCTTTTTTGTTGAAAAATTAAGTCACTCTATAAATTTCATTTCTTTAAAAAAACTTTGGTTTGCCCTTTATTTTGTTATTGATTAACAATCAAACTTGTACAAATTGATTTGACTTTAAATAAGCTTTAAAACTATGTAACACAAGCCATGTTTTTACATTTAAAATGTTAAGCCCGCTCAATGTATGTCATATTTTTTTAAGGAGGCAAATTTTGTTCTTCTAAATTTAACTACACACAATGAAATGGGTTATGTTTCCATGATTATGTAAGATGTTGGAGCATATGTTTTGACATATTTCATAATTAATTGAGTTATATATTAGTTAAATTTTCTTAAGAACCTTGAAAATCAAACATGTTTTATAGATAGTACCTCGTCTTTGAAAAGTAAAAGCGATAATCTTAATTTACTACAGATAATTTATGTGCAATTTTACACCTAATGTACTATTAACAAAAAGTAGGATTTGACAAAAATTATTCCCTATTTGATATGTAACCTAAAGTGTTCACTATGGCCAATTCTTGCTACTTCTCAACAATTCATGCCTGCAGTTCTAGAATGGTTGTTGGTTTTAAGCAATAAACGCTGACTTTCAGATAGGTCCAGAGCCAGAAGGCCATAGTTGGGAGATCTTGGAGGCCAAATTACTGCACTCTGTCTTCCAGTTACACAGTTTCCAAAATGTTGTGTCTGATTCTAAGTGTGTAGAGTGTTCCATCATGCATGAACATAATATTGTTAATACAATGGGCTTACACTTCTAGTATCACTTTTTAATAGAGCACATCTAAGTAGTGGTTACCAGTGATTGGGACTGTTTTTGCTATTTCCTACAAAAAAAGACCAATCTGTCCAGACATTGTTAAATGTTCCCTTGAATAGAGGTGTGCATTTTCTTTTGAGATTAAATCAATGTAACTAAGGTATAATCATTTTAAACTGATACTTACTTTTTTAGGGTAGGACTTACTATTTGTTGCAAAATTTTTTGCTATATCTTGAAATTGGTTCTTTGTAATATATAATGAAATTAACGCTCAAATCTTACTCAAGTGTTATTAGATCGGGTTAGAATTATTAATTAGTTTACTGTGTTTAAAGGTTTATAATTTTAGTTTATACCAAAGCAAGTTGTTTGTAGTTTAGTTTATATTAATATTCTTACTTTTATTGTAAAGTGCCTATTTTGATAATAAAACTATACAGAGTGATCAACTTAAGGAGACCACCAATGGAATCTCAGAAAGTAGGCTATTAATTTTTCAACGAACTTTAAATGGGGAACCTTTCCGTGTTTTTTGAGAAATTTAAAATATGTAGTTAAAATATTTGTAAATGTGCGCCATTTTCAAATATGGCGGTGAACTTTGAAACTTGTTATTTTTTATAGGAAACCCCTATTTTTTATGACGGATTTGGGTTTTACATGCAATTATAAGACTTTTTTATTCATGGTGTTTTTTGTTTTTTTTTATTTATAAACTTAACCGTTTTGCCACTAGGAGAGCTGAAAGTTTCAGAAACTATTATTTCAACAATTATTAGAAGCATGTTTTACCATTTGCAAACAATAAAAGTTAACTAATGTTTAATTAAAGTGTATTTTAAAGTGAAATATTGTTTACAGTAGAACATTAACAAGCTGTTGCAATTTCACAAATAAGTTACTTTATTTTATTAAAAGAACGTACCTACTTAAATTATTGTTAAAAGTTGCTAAATATCTTACATGACAACAGTACTATTTTTACAGATTTCTTCTCCTACATCGTAATGCGTACATAGTACTGTAAGAAACGTCTTTGTATCATGACAACAAAATGTTTTGTTTGGACAAAAAAAGGCAGTCAAGATGACTTAATTAACTATGACTTAAAACAGGTTTTCAAAGTGTCCTCCATCTTCATAAATTCATGCGTGGCCCTCCTGTGCAGGTCATTTACGGCTCATGTTAACATGTTATGGTGAATGTTATAGAAAATGTCCATCACGTTGTTGCACATTTCTTCCACCAAAGCATACCTATCGCGGTGTACAGTTCGTCCTTCAGGTGTCCCCACAGAGAGAAATCTAGTGGGGTTGCTACTTTTATGATTAAAGCCTTGGGGTGTACCCCAAAATATGCTAAGATATCTGCCTCGACATCTTCGGTCACAACTCTTGGTTGGCATTGTCGTTTCTTAACAAAAGACCCATTCAATGTTAGATTTCCAACCAGTCTTGTGAACATCTTACGGTTAGGTGCCGCAATATCCGGTTGTCTTTCAGCGTAGCAGTTTGCTGCCAAGGAACTGTTCTTTCCACATAGAAAATAAACTTCCAACATGTCCACTTTTTCAATGATAGTAAACTCCATATTTACAGCATAAAAAAAAAAGTTAAACAAAGAGCAGGCTTCACTACAACCCAATTTTTCAAAGAAACAGCTACACAAAAATATTTCAAGTAGACATGAACTACAATGAAACAAAACTAATATAAATTTGTTATTCAAAACTACAACAGCCGCTGGTTAACAGTACTAATGCCGGTAACAAAGCAATCACTAGGTTAGACGATACAAAATTGAAAATTTGCAACAATGAAACAGCTGGTTATTGACTAGCAACACAATCATGTGTTACTGTTACTATTCTGTAGCGAGCTGTACTTGCACTTACACAATACAAAAGGTTGTGTTAGTGTTTTTTTTTTTTTATAATTTAAGTACATTTTTTGTAGAAAATAAAATATTTGTTAAATTGCAACAGCTTTTTAACATTCCATTGTAATTTGAGTTAAATTTTATTGTTTGCAAAACTATAAAACATGCCTCTTTAATAATTGTTGAAATAAGAGTTTCTGAAACTTTGAGCGCTCCTAGCGGCTAAACGGTTAAGTTTATAAAAAAACACCAAGGATAAAAAAGTCTTAAAATTGCATGTAAAATCCAAATCCGTCATAAAAAATAGGGGTATCAAAGTTGACCGCCATATTGGAAAATGGCGGCCATTTACAAAAATATTTTAACCACATATTTTTGATTTCTCAAAAACAAGGAAAATTTCCCTTTTTAAAGTTTGCTGAAAAATTAACACTTTCTGAGATTCCAATGGTGGCCTCCTTGAGTTGATCACTCTGTATAAGATTCATTATACATAACTTCATTTGAATTTGTAAAGAATATTTTAAATACAGTAGTCATCTTTTAAATAGGTTCCATCCAACTAGTATCTCTTCCTCCAATTGCATTGGCCTCTGATTTAAGTTATTACGAATCCAGAAATGGGATAGTCTCTGGCTGGGGAACGTTTACAGCAGAAACACGTAAGACATTTAAAAATTTTTTAAAATAATATTCTAGTAGAGAGTAGAAGTGGCATATTACCTAAATAGATTATAACATAAACAAGTAAAATTGTTATTATTTATTCCTAGTGATTTCTGTTCAGTGCTTTTTAAATTATAATATTAAATTAATTGTTCATTAATGATTTTTTATTATGTTAACCAGCACAAACCAGCCCAGTCTTAAAATATACAATTGCAAATGTGATAGACTCTGATGAATGCAATAGTTACTACAGTTCATACTTTAACTTTTTCCTGAGTTTCGGACAGCTCTGTGCAACATCTTTCCCACAAGGAGGACATCCTTGTGCTGTAAGTACTATAAAGTATATATAATGGTTTTAACCTTTCGTACTTGCATGTTTACAAATTTTAGAAACATCCTATAGGTACCAACTACAACAAATCCTATTTTAACATTTAAGAATAACAAAAGTAATTGAAATGTCACAATCAGGTGAAATAGGAACTTTGACTAAAAATTCAATAAACTGGAAATAGAGTAGACCCGTAAACACACATATGATCAAACTGTCATAACAAATTTGAAATAACTATTTTGTCTTGACAAGCGAAAGTATAATCTACGACTTTAATTATATTTATATAAGAACCTACTAAAAATAATAGTACTATCAGTTAGTTGTGAATAGCATCGACATAAAGTATGAAAATTATAGGCCTACATTAAACATAATTTTTCTAGTACTTTAAGTCACAGTAAGAATTCCAAAATTAGGCCTATTGAAATTTATTTAACTTTTGAGTAAAATAGTTGTGTTGATTGTAAGTTTAAAGTTTGTTGTATATGTTGTTCAAACTGCTTGTCTCTTTGGAATCTTAAATAAATTGAATATACTTTTGCTATATATAATACTAGCTGGTCCGATCCGGCTTTGCACGGATAGAAAAATCAAAGTTAAATATATATTAACAAAAAATATATTATGTTAATAAATATATTACACTATGTATTTTTTATGAGGATTTTTAAAACATTGACCCCCCTAAACCTCTCCTAAAATTTCAAATTTTTTAAAACCCTTTCTTAGCGAGCGACTAGGGCCCTAAAAGAAGCTACATACTAAATTTAATTCAAATCCGTTCGGTGGTTTTTTTTAGTAACTTTGACCCTCCAAACCCCCCAAAATTTCGAATTTTTTTAAACCTTTTTTAGCGAGCACCTAGGGCCCTAGATGAAGCTACATACCAAATTTCATTCCAATCCGTTGGTGGTTTTTTTTTTTTTTGGTAATTTTGACCCCCCAAAACTTTCCCTAAAATTTTGACTTTTTGAAAACCTTTCTTAGCGAACACCTATGGCCCTAGGGGAAGCTACATACCGAATTTCATTCCAATCCGTTCAGTAGTTTTAGAGAAATCGTGATTTAGTAACTTTTTCCCCCCAAACCCCCCCC
>JAGFPH010008429.1:31308-55577 GCA_018207615.1 Philaenus spumarius
TTTATTGTTGTATTGTTTATTTTTATAAAAGTTTGTTTTATTGTATTCCTCATTTAGCGCCTTAGTTTTGAAAACCAGACCTTTGTTGTTTTTTTAGGTATCATTTGAGGAAATAAATAAGTCAGCAGCTGTTCTACTAGGACTACCTAAACATTTTTATTAAACTCACTGCATTAACTTTAGTGTACTGTTGGACCATTCTTATTTGATAACACAAACACATTATACATTCTTAATTTCAAATAAATAATAATCTGAGGCAATAGTTTGTAACAAGTGAAATTTAAATCAGTCATAAATATTCAAAAGGTTTTCTGTTTTAATCAATTCATAGAATCTTGATATTGAAAGAATTCAATAAATATTTCTTGTAAAGCTATGAATTACGTTTGTAAATTATTAAAACCTTTTCATACAACTTTTACATCTGAATTTGCTGCAATCCAGTTTAAGTAAGAACCTATTCGAGTAAAAGCTGAGGGAAATCCTTGTTCGCATTTTTCTGCCCCCAGTGATACAACTCCAATCTGTATCTGACGTAAGTTGAAAGATGGTAATACTAGAGGTCCTCCACTATCACCCTAAATGCATTTAAACAGTTAGTAAAAGTATTGGTTTTCAAAATAATGTCATTTTTGTACATATTGTTATTTTAATATATAAATATGGTACAAAAGATTTAAGCATAAATCATGAAATAGTTTGAATGTTGGAGTGCAAGATGTATAAAAATCAACAAAACAAACCTTTTAGATATTTAAAATCAACTTCAGCTGTAAAAATAAGTTTAATACACGAACCTTATATAAAAACTTGAGTTTGGACAGTGTGTTCACAAAACTTTTTTAAAGTAAATAAAGAAACAAAAATGAAGAATAAGAATGAAGAAATAAGAATGAAGAAACGAGTGTAAAAATTTAAAATGCAGTGGCGTAAATAACACCCCCTCAACCCCCGTGGTGCGGGGGGTGCGGCAGGTCAAGGGGCGCCGCGATCCAGGCACATAGAAAATATATAAAGGAATTCAAAAAATAAAATGTAGTTAATACATTATCATCAAAATAAATTTTACAATGAACAATATTTCATTAAGATTATCTTAATAAAACTGTTCACTATAAATAATATAACCAAGGATCATAAGTCTGAAACCGTAATCATTATGGCTGCGCAATCTGTTTACTAGCAGTTAACAATAATGCTAAACTTAAGTAATTAATAAATGCTCCTCCATCAAACAAATGTATTTTGTTGATGTAAATGTATAACCACCAGGTGTTAGGCTAGGCGCATATTAGGACGTGTTTGACGCTTTTCACACCACATGTGGCACAGTGGCAGTGACACAGTTTCTCGCGCCAAGCGTGACACGTCTTACGAGTTACACGTCTTAAAACCTACTCTACTGTCGCTCAAAAGTTTTGGTGTTCAGTTGTGCATTTTCCATTGTCACATTTTTCAGATGTTGGCCTTTTAAAAGCTGATAAAGGTCCAATTAGTTTTTAAAATGTTGAAATTAAAATTGGATTTATTTCAATAATAAAACTGAATTTTCAATAAACATTAAAAAAAGGATTGTTTACTAAAATAATTTGTAATAAGTATATAAAATATGTCCCTCTGAATTGTTTAATAAATATTTTTTGTTAATGAATTAAAACTGTGTTTATATGTTCTCTGCATTTTAGTATGAAATAATTTTTAATAAAATATTTGGCGTTTGACATTAACCCCGTAAAAATTTAAAAAAATATGTCTTCATAAAGTCATAAACTAACAAGTGAAAATGTTTAAGGTATGTATATATAAAGAATGTAATATAGTATCATCCCGTGCATTTTTGTGAGTTTCGGTGCATCCGCTAGTAGTTAGTAAAAACAGCACGTAATTCTGAAGTCATTTTAAATTATTTTAGATCTAATGAACATATTTTTATCCGTGAATCATTAATTTTAAACATTCTAAAAAGTAAAATGAAGTAAAATACACATGTCTACTCGACGAAAGTTGGGAGCAACTGCGTTGTAATATGTGTTCCCCAACGCGATGCGTGTGGCGCGATCGTGCTTTCCTGCTATCGACCTTACACGTTAACCGACAAGTATTTTCACATGAAGAAAAAGAAGAGGTTTTAAATTAATGTAATTATAACAACTTACAAGATTTTTGTAAATAATAAACCTTGATGTTTGATGTTTAAAGTTGCAGTCTTTCATTCCCTTCAAAAATGATAAATTAGTTTAAACTTAAAGCTTGCATAATATTTTGAGTGTGTTACTTCATAGTATTGGCATATTTAATTACAATGCTACCAACAGATAGTTTGGTTATGTAAAGAATGTCCTATACTTAAATGAATTTACTTTCATTTCAGTTCAATTTAGAGTAAAAATAATATCTAATTACCTACCTACTACTAGGTATAAGACCATCAAGTGGGATTGCTTACGGGTGGAAAGGAGTCAACTAGAGCTGACAAGTTGTGACTTGTTTTTTTTTTTTTTTTTTTTAGGGGGCGCCATTCTTGTACCTGCGACCCCTCCAATCAGTACAGTTACGCCACTGTTAAAATGGGACATTTTACTTTAGTTTTTTAATACAAATATAATTAAGAAATTAAAATAATTTGAATGAATGCTAAAAAAATTCAAAATATTTAAAAAATTAACAAGAGTCTTGGATACAAATGTAGAGATATGGTATATTATGCTTACAAGCAGACCTGACATGAGCCTAATGATGTGAAACACCCTATGCGTTGTTTGATGATCCGCAATTCTAATATGATTGTCAGTTCATCAGTAGAGTGATCTTAGGTACAAGCCTAGGTTCAACAAAAAAATGAATGTTTTGGAAAACATTATTTATTAGAATAATTTATTAAATAGTACAGTTAATGATGCCGAAAAAGTGTTCCTCTATTCTTTGATGAGCAAACAAATTAAATAGAAAAAATAAATTTTATTTATTAAAAAAACAATAATTTCCTGTGCTCTTGATTATCTCTGGTTACTTCTTTTCAGACATAGTATTATTAATACAAATAAAATATAAATAAATATCAACATAAATCACAAGATTGTATTTAATTTCAAACAAGATAAATATGTTCTCCACAATAGATGGGCCATACAGTTAGTTCCATCACGAGAAACTTTCTCTTGCACACTTCACATGTCATATAGTCTTGTGTCAAGGGCATATTATACAGATGGCAGCAGCATGTATTTCCATTTCACCAATTAATTAACACTGCACTAAGTATGTAACAATGGAATACAACAGAACTTTAGAATTCTCAATACGGAACGTATTCCACAAACAAGGGTATCACATCACATATCGTACTTCCCATAACATCGGACAACTGCTAAGACCGCCTAAAATTAAACATTTTGATAAATTTGATGGTAATGGCATATGTAAAATAAAATGCGATGACTGCCCCAAAATATACATAGGACAAACAGGATGTTCTTTCCGTACACGGTTCAAAGAGCACCTCCCATCATCCACATCAAATAGATCACTACATTCTAAATTTGCCGAACATCGCATTGACACCAACCACGGATATACAGACATAAAATCAAATTTGGAAATAATACAGAAATGCAGAAAGGGACCCGTAATGAACGCCAGAGAGGAGTACGAAATCTATAAACAACAAAAAACAAACCCTGATATTTTATTGAATGCCAAGTCTCAATTCCAGTCACACACACTTTTTGATATTCTACAGGAGCTGGACAACAATGCCCAGTTTAATTCGACCGACCAACAGCGCTATCCGAATGCGGTAACTTAAGACACTAACATCCGTCAGTGCGAGTTTTAACTGAACACGGTAACATGTCCCGAATATCTTATGCTGCGGTTCAAATGTGTTTTTAATCTATATATGTTTGTAATGTACATTAGGTGTCATGTGTGTATAAATGTTTTAAATGTTTTTATTTGTGACAAAGTTCCCAGTGTGCGAACAGCTGAAATTTGAAAATGACTGAAAAATAGTCGAAGCGGCCGTCATTTAAAGACGACGAAAAACCAGGATTGTTAGACAGATCGTAAAGGTAAATATATATATTTATAAACAATCCAGTTAGGCTACCACAAATAAGTATGGAATAAGTTAATGATTTATGTTTGTTATATAGTATATAAACACCTGGAGCTAAAATTAAGAGATTAACATCTGTTTGTAAAACATCTTTATTGTATCTATAATGTATCTATTCGTATACACTTAGTGACTTCAAAGGTGGTATATAAAAGAAGTTCAGAGTTTAAATTTTATGCCCATTTTTCCGAGTTTATGCGCATTTTTGCAGACAAAGACCTAGTGCATTCGATTCCTGACGTCAAAAAACCCCTATTTGCAAATTTTCATCAAAATCGTTAGAGCCGTTAGTGAGATCCCCGAAATAAATTTACAAGCAAATATACAAGTACTGCGTTTAATAAGATAAGATTTTACAATATTGTATGCTACTCAGAAAGGTCAAGTATTTCAAAATTGCTGTTGGATAAGATTAATCTGTTATTGATGATGGTAATGAAGTATTAGATGTTGGTGATATATTAGTTTCAAGCTCTTTGGTTGTTTGGTTTAATAAAGTGCAAAGCCATGATGCTATAAACTTTGGAGTAAATAAACATTGCAAATCACAAAATCTCTAAACAGAAAATTATGTAATTAAAATATTTAGCCTATAAGCTAGGTACAGCAAAGCGGAAAATAAAAAGCATTTTATATCTAATCTTAAAGCATGAAATAAATAAACGTTATATATTCAGGTATACATACATTGCAAGAATTGGACAAAGAACTTCCAACAGTTGCACAGATTTGGCCTTCAGTTATTGTATACTTTGCAGATTTGTAAGACTGAATACATGACCATTGGCTCATGACAGTCATATATCCATATCGCAAATATGGAGAGGTTGATTCTGGAATACAAATAAATAGTAACAGAAAATATAAAAATGTGTGGTTTTAAGCCTTTCATCTTTTATAAATAAATATGTCTATCAATGAACAGATTGTTTAACTAAAATTATTTGACTTAAAAGGTTGATCCTATTTCTAACATTGATTTTACATTGTTGTGCTTAACACATCTTTAAACACTGACAAATTTTGTGAAAAATGTTAAAATGTATAAATGGCATTTAAGATGTAAGTACAGTAGAGCATCGAAAATCCGAACTAATTGGGACCGAGGGGGGTTCGGATTATCGATTTGTTCGGATTTTTGAAAACAACCAAGAAAATGCCATTTAGTCTAAAATATATGTCCTTTAATCGATTAAAGTGGTTAAACAGTACAAGCAGTAATGTAATTACAATAGAGTACGTAAGACTACGTACATATTATGATTTAGAAGAACCTGCACGTACACAGTAGGGCCAACATGAATACACTTGTAACTCTCAATTACAGTTCTGTACATAATAATTAAAAGTTGACTTGTACTTTATAGTTAACACAAAAGAAAAATAAAAAACAATAATGTACAGTACACTACTGTATGTACGATACACTGTTATAATGATAACACAAAGAGAAATGAATGAACTTTCTATGTATTTGTTTACTGCTAGCGCAAAAGCAGCTTATTAGTGTGACAGTGAAAATTCTGACAGCCAGTCTGTTGTGAGGGCGTGTGAGAGCAGGTAATAAGAAGTGTTTAAAAAGAGATAACAATGTCAAACTGCGATGAAAATTTTTGTGAAATTTTTAACGACACGATAATTGGAATTTGCGAAAAAACAAAATTTTTGTAGCGGCTGACTCAGAACGCGTTCGGATTTTTGACGTTTCGGATTATTGACGTTTGGATTATCGACGCTCTACTGTATTATTTGTGATCTACCTAAAAATAAAAGTTTGCAACACTTTCACAGATTTTCTTGTTTTTTAAAAATCATGTCTTTTCATGCAATTTGACTTTAATAACAGATTTTGTTAAACATTCATTGTAATTAATAAAAAGCGGTAAATGTATTTTGAGGTTCTAGTTGAAATATTTCGTCCAAAAAATGTAGGCCTAAGTTTTTATATTAAAAGTTTACTGTAGTGGTGGCCATCTTGGAGTTTTATCCTGTAAGAGCAATGTTAAATTTATAACCATTTATTTAGTTTATTTTTTATCATAAAATTGTTTGCAAGGTCTCATATTAACCACAGTCAAAATACGCATCCTTTTTGCAATTCACATTTTTTTAAATCCTATTCATTTGCCACGTAATCGACATTATTTAAGTAGGTACCAAGTTTTAAATTTGTTCTTTACACAATAAAAAATTAGTAATTAAAAGTGAATCGCAAGCTGGATCCATAATTTTATAAAGAATATTCAGTTTTTCCTTTTTCAGCACTCAATTTCAAAAGATGGTACTATCAAAGTGCTAAGCTGCAAGAAATTACACTGTTTAGAAATAGTACTATAGGGTGATTCGCTGGAGTCGCCGGTGTCAGAGTGTAATTTTACCACCTATGGAATTTGTACCCCCCAGTAAAAATACTCTTGTATATTTTCCCCCCCCCCCCCCCCAGATTATTGGTTAAATAATACATGTACAACATGGGGGTACAAATTTCCTAGTGCATTTTTACCCCCTAGTGATTATTAGCCAACCAATGCATGTGCGACATTGGGGTATAAATTTCCCCCTAGTGATTATTAGCTAACCCTAATTATTAGTTCAGGAAAACTATGGCTCCAGTATTTAGTCGACCAGTATGTAAAAGTTGAAGGTGAGCGCCTTTTGTATATTAGAACACAGCTTGAGCAGAAGAAGCTTAGAGTTGAAACTTTTGCTGGCGTACAAGACTACTTACAAAATAAGGCACATGATCGTGACGTAAAACCTGGAAAAATGGTAATTTTGCCACCAACATTTCAATGACCACCACGTAATATGAACATGCATTATCAAGATGTGATGGCATTAGTTAGAGCTTTTGGAAAGCCATTGTTGTTCATTACTTTCACGTGTAAGCCTAAATGGAAAGAGATAACTGAAGACCTTGTTTACGCTACCCAGCCAAATTACAGACCAGAACTTATAGCTCGAGTATTCAAAGCAAAGCTTGATGAATTCATTTCTGATTTAACAAAAATTAAAATATTTGGAGAAGTTGTTTGTCATCTATATGTCATAGAATTCCAGAAGAGAGGGTTACCCCATTGTCACTTGCTTCTCACCCTGACAGGAGAGGATACTATCTGTGAGATAGAACACATAGATAAGGTTGTTTCAGCAGAACTTCCTTCACCTGAAAATCCAGTTCTTTTTGAAGTAGTAAAATCATGCATGATACAAGGTCCATGTGGGAACTTAAACCCAAGGGCTCCATGCATGAAAGATGGAAACTGTACAAAGAACTTCCCAAAACCTTATGCTCATGTAACTAAGGAAAATTTTAATGGCTATCCAGTCTATAAAAGAAGAAATGATGGGCGGCATTTTGTATCAAAATTAAATGGCAGGTTAATTGAAATTACTAATGAATGGGATGTCCCTTATAATCCATATTTGAGTACAAAATATCAAGCTCATATTAATGTAGAAGTATGCTCAACTGCCAAAGCAGTTAGATATCTTCACAAGTATGTTTATAAGGGGTACGACAATTCAAATATAAAATTTGTTAATCTTGACCAAAACGGAAGATTAGATTATAATGAGGTTTCACGCTATGTCAATATGCAGTACGTCAGTGCCCCTGAGGCATGTTGGAGATTACTTGAATTTCCTATGAAAGCCAAGTCTCATACTGTTCAAAAACTAGCCATTCACCTACCGAGCCATCAAAATGTTTACATTCAAGAAGAAACCAATATAAGAGAATTAGTTCAAAAAGAGCATGCAAAAACCACTTTAACAGCATTTTTTGAACTAAATAAAAATGACGATGAAGCAAGGTCAATGTTATATCAAGATATACCAACAAAATATATTTTTGAGAAAAACTGGTGGAAAAAAAGGAAAATTAATCAACCAGCAATTGGACGTGTTTATACTGTAAGTCCTAAACATGAAGAAACATTTGCTCTGCGTCTTCTATTGGTCAGTGTTCCAGGTCCAACATCTTTTGACTACTTGAAAACATTTAATGGTGTAGCTTTTAAAACATTTAAAGAAGCTGCTATTGCATGTAATCTGTTTGACTCTGATGATCAATATGATATTGCACTGGATGAAGCTGCTTCTCACCAAATGCCAAAACAGTTCAGAGCAATGTTCGCTTATTTATGTGCTTTTTGCAGTCTTAAGGATACTATGAAACTTTTTTTAAAGTTTGAAGAATCATTGACTGAGGATTTTTTTGGAACTCTTTCCTTGGAAAACAGTCGCAATCAGGCTCTATTGGATATTGGAAAAATACTCATGTCACACTCATTCAGTCTAAAATCCGTAGGTTTGCCAGAAGTTAAATTGGAAGCTGTACCAGAAACTGCTTATTTGGAAAGCATTGAAAAGATGATTGCTGAAGAAATGATCCCAAGTTTTAGTTTAGAACAAAAACACATTTTCAATTGTATAGTAGCATCAGTCACTAACCATTCAACAGACGAAAAGGCTTTTTTTATATCTGGTGCAGGCGGAAGCGGAAAAACCTTTCTTTATGAAGTATTATTGCACTATTCGAGGGAAAGGAATAAAATGTTCTGCTGTGTCTTGGACGGGAATAGCAGCGATGCTACTTCCAGGTGGTCGTACAAGCCATAGTTTATTCAGATTACCAATACCTTTGTTTGAGAATTCAGTGAGTTCAATTAAACCTGATTCTAAAGAAGGAAAAAAATTTAATTCAATCAAAGTTTTTATTTTTGATGAAGCTTTTATGATCCCTGCAAACGCACTTACATGTCTAGATCGATTGCTGAGAGACATTTCAAACATTGATAAACCTTTTGGTGGGAAAACCATTATTCTAGCAGGAGACTTTCAACAAGTATTGCCAGTAGTACCTCATTCAGCAAGGGGAACAATTGTGGAAAACTGTTTAAAATCTTGTCAGTTATCATGTTTTGAAAAACTATATTTAACAAGAAACATGCGTGCAAATAAAGACGAGATTTAGTTTGTTCATTTTCTTTCTCAAGTTGGCTCTGGCCGTGCAAATTTCCCTAACTCAACATACATACAAATACCAAAAGAAATGTGTCAAAATAATATTATTGAATCTATCTTTGGTAATGACTTACAAAATTTGTCAGAAAATTTATTGAAAGGAAAAGCCATTCTTTGTCCAAAAAATGCCCACTGCACTGAAATAAATGATAAAATAATTAAAAGCATGCCAGGCGAAGAAACTTTGTATTTCAGTTTAGATTCTGTTGTCACCGAGAATAATAGCGAAAGATGTCAATATCCAGTGGAGTTTTTACATAAGTTGGAAATGAGTGGACTTCCACCTCATGTGTTACACCTTAAAAAGGGAGCAGTTGTAATGCTCATAAGGAACTTAAATTCTAGCCAAGGTTTAGTGAATGGCACTAGAATGATCGTGAGAGACCTTTTATAAACTCTATTGCAGCAGAAATTCTGTGTGGGGAGTATAAAGGCACATTGCATATCTTTCCAAGAATACCTTTGACACCAAGTGATTCTACCTTCCCCTTTACCTTAAAGCGAACACAACTACCTGTAATACTGTTGTTTGCCTTTACAATAAATAAATGTCAGGGCCAAACGCTTGAAAATGTTGGAATTTAACTTCCTGAACCAGTTTTTTCCCAAGGAATGTTATATGTAGCGTTATCTTGAACAAGATCAAAATCTGCCATTAAGGTTCTGATCACTCACAATGATGCTCCTGGGTTTCCTGCTGCTGACGGATGGACAAAAAATATTGTATTTAATGAAATTTTAGACTAAGTAATGTATTTTGATTAAGTAATATCATATTTTTTCAATAAAAATATAACTATTCAAATTTCTCATGTAATTTTAATTATTTATGTATTTACATGTAATATTTAATTAATACCGAGTAACCGTCGATTTCGACGGGTCACTTCTAGTAATCACTAATAGGTAAAACTACACTAGGAATTTTTACCCCTTGTTGTAGTAGTTCTAGGAAGGAAATAATGAGGGTGGTAAATTTATACTAGTGTACTTTTACCAAGGGGTAAATATTCCCTGGGGGTAAAAATGCACTCCTTCAACGGTTGCTTTCTCTTTTGCTGGAACAGATCTTTAAGTTGTTTCCCTACATTAAACATTTCGATAAATTAGAGAGAAACATCACCCTGTTAATACTAACCTTACTAATACTTTATCACTCACTATTTGAAGAACAATGTCCAAAATTTACTCAAATGTTAGTTCTTATAGTATACGTTGAATAATTAGATTATAAATTATTATAAAGTTTAAGAATTCAATAAGTTAGTGCAACTAAATGTTTTTAAACTTTATTATAAAACTCCCTTAACATGATTTGATGTTGATTAAAATCTCTTCATTTTGACAATTTTGTAAATAAACTTATCATTATAAAGGTGACATGTTTAAACCAACAAAATAAACCTTTTTTGCGAAAGTATTAAAATTAAGTGTATAATGTATTTCAAAATTAATATAAAAATGGTTATAAGGCAAACATTATTAATAGCACTAAAACTATTTACATGCAAAACACAACATTTATTTTAATTAAACAGAATTATTTGTTTTTTATTTTTTATTTAGTGTATTAAGCAATATAATTTTCATAAATTAAAATAAATTGATAGGCCTATTTGAAAAATATTATAAAAATATTTTGTGTACAAAACATTGATGGATCTGTCTTCTACCAAAGGACCAGACATTTACAGGAGCTCTCCATGTTTTAGGTCCAACCTAACCATCTTAGAGATTGTCCTTGAGCTTTATCAGTGGCATAGTAGTGCAGTCATTAAAGCGAAAATTAGGGTATTACCTCCGAATTTTTTTACTGTGAACCGATTTGCATGAAATTTTGGAATTAGGCTCATCTTACCCTTAACTTCAAAAGTGAAAATGATCTGAGCTCCGCCTATTATTTTTAAGGGGTGTAAACAACCCCTTAATGGAAAAATTGACATTGAGCCATTTTATCGCTATAAAACGTGTTTAATATTAAGGGGTGAAATTATTGTTAAGTGTTTTCTGACACAATTACTTCATATTAAAATCATTTTCAACCCTTGCAAACAACCTCTAAATTGAAAAAATCACAAAAAATTACTTTGGTCTGACATGAAAAGATTTAAGTATAGAGTAAATTATATTTTATATTCTCTATCTTAATTATCGAATTTTTAACCCCCTTTCGACCCTTAAAAACAACCCCTTGATAAAAAATCGTTTAAAAAATTTCTTTTGATGAAATGAAAAGGATTTAAATGTTATTCCACATTCTCGAAAATTATTATCATATTCTCAAGCTTTTCAACCCTTAAAACTACCCCTAAATTAAAACAGTAAATATATATGATTACACAATTAAAAATAATGTAATTGTAGAGTAAGAAATCACCATTTATTGAATAAAATGTAAACTTACAAGTTGTCTAAAACTGTACCAGATTGAATTAGTAATACATTAAAAAAATACTGCAACAAGAGCATGACAATGCATACAAAACCCATAGTCATAATTTTCATTCAATTTTATAAAAAAAAAAAACACTATCCTTCATGACTCAATGTCGGAGTCGCTGTCATCTTCTTCTGGCTGAATTGGAGGACTATTCTGTAAATTTTCAGTTTACTAAGTAGAAAAAAATACGACTAGTTTTTGGACCATAACTCCTTCAATTTTGATGCTATCACAACTTATAAAAAACCATTTCAAAGGTAATTAAAAGAGCTACAACTTTTATCATTACAGTATATAGTGAAAAATCTTTTATTTTAAAACGGTGAAGGGTCAAAGGGCTCAAGAGAGACTGTGATTGCGCTGCCGCGCGCTCTTTAAACAATCATATCTAGGTCAATTTTTGTGTGACAGAAAAACAAAAAATAAACAAATTCTTTGTCAGAAAAAAACCTACATTTTTCATCATTATACTTTTGTACGTATCTTTCATCATTTTTGAGATATTATAAAAAGAAGATGGTTTTTTTTTTTAATTCTAAATTTTGTTTTCTCTCTTAAAATCGCGATTTTTAAAAAAAATATGTGTCCTAAAGCTGCCAAACTGCTAGAATTCATCAAACTCTTTATATTAAAGTTAATTCTAGACGGAATACGATTAATTTTAATTTTGATGGAAATGGCACTTATGAAACCCATTGATTTAAAAGAAAAAAACATTAGATGTTCCTCTTATTTGCAATACAGCTCACTCATTTTACGCGCAAAAGACTTTTAACAGTGCTTATTTTAAAGCTTATTTCAAGCACTACAAAACCCTATTTCATTAGAATGCATAAAATGTATTTGCTCGCCGCTAGATGGCATTGAACACATCGATTAAATTTCAGGCAAAATAAAAAACGGCTTTGATCTTTAATATCTCGCTTAATATTACACTTAGAACACTTTGTAAAAAACTGATTTGTTCAGTTTTTTACCTGCTATAATTTTGTTCATTATAAAATTTTCGTTAAAATGCATATTTTTGGAGATATTTGCAAAAAACCGATGAAAAACGTGAAAAAATTCCGAATTTTCAATTGCCAATAACTTGAAAAGTATTGGGTTTTTTTAAAACCTTTATAGAAGATTTTTTGCTTAAAATTAGGCCTTCTATCGATATCTGAGGTTATTTTGAAGAAGAAAAAATTACACCACCGAGGAGGGGTGGGTGCGGAGTTCAGATCATTTTCACTTTTGAAGTTAAGGGTAAGATGAGCCTAATTCCAAAATTTCATGAAAATCGGTTCACAGTAAAAAAATTCGGAGCAATAACGCTTCAATGACTGCACTATAGGGGGGAAGGGAGTTTGAGGACAAAACCCCTCCTGAAAATTTTTACATGGCACATATTTATGTTTGCCAATGCCATTTAAAAAAAATGTGTAGTAGTGAATATCTTTTGAGGAGATGATCAAAAATAATAATACTTTTTCTTTGCTCTTGGAGCACAATGAGAATCGATTACACATCCAATCAACAAAACTTATTACCTAAGTTGTTACGTTATGATCGGTGCACTTGTACAAACACATCTAGACAAAAAAGCAGTGCCGCGGACGTGCAGCCTGTCCAGCACAGTTTACATTGTCTCACGTATTCGTTTCTACACCTCTCTTTTACTCACTCTGGACATGCCAAGCTGAACCGGTCAGTAGAACGCAACTTCATAATGGATAATTGGTTGATTAAGCGCCTGAAATTATCAAACGGTGGAAGTGCTGGATTTCAATCTATTGCCTCAACGAGTAATATCGACAATAAAGGTAAGAAGTAACTTTTAGTAAAAAACAAACGCATGTATTAAATTACATTGTCCTCCATTGTCACTATAGGAATGTGTCCTGATGGAAGAGGAAAAGATTGGCTACAGCAGTACAACTGCAATAAAAAATATACACATGTTGATTCACTGTAAACTTACTACTTTTGTCATTGTGAGAAGAGGTCGTACTAAAGAGAACGATACCTTTTGGTAGTGAACAGAGCATGTAAAAATTAGTTGTTTTATTTATAAATGTATATAACTTATAATTATAACTTTATGTTTATGTTATCTTTGGTATAATATACCAATACCATATTATGTTATCATTTAAATAAATGTTTATAAAGTTTTAACTTTTAATAGTAAAACATGTACTAAATACGTTGTAAAAACATTTAATATTTGTTACTATCTAAAAACATTCAAGGTCTAAGTTTACTTGAGTCTTTCAAAAATCCAAACATCAAGTCCAAATTAACATAAGAACGTTTCGCCTTGTAAAAAACTGCTAAAACTAAAAAAAGTCTTAAAATTACATACAGAATCTAAAAACATAATACAAATTAGCGACTTCTGTTTTGGGAAATAAGAGAACCACGGATTGACATATCTTTTGCGCATGTGTTAAAATTATGAGGAGAATGTGTTTTTGGAATCTATGAATAAAGTAAGACGGAAGTATTTTCTGAGATCCCATTCAATCATCCTATTTACTTTTCCCTCACAAAATGTAGTAAATACTATGTGCCATTCAATAATTGAAAATATTATTCCTGATAAATTAATCAAACTTGGCATCACACATGCTCCTAAAGTTGGTAAAGAGATGATAGATATAATTTCTAAATCAGTTGAATGAATATTACAACAACGGCCTCTTGAATGAATATTAAAACTTCAATTAGATCTTTGAAAAAAAGAATTATTGTAGAGACAACGCTGGAATGCGACAAAAAAAATCACCCAAACACATTCATTGATGAGTTAAATTTTTGTGACAAGGCACTTTTTCTAAATGTAGATACATTTTTGAAGATTGGAACCACCTTAGCTGTGACCATTACCAGTAACAAGAGAAGTTTCTCAACTTCTCCTGAGGAATTGAGGATAATAGACAGGAACTGTTACGATTTAGGAAATAGTTAGTTTAATTGTAGGTCAAGTATGACATAATAGTTAATTAAGCAATGTTTTATGTAAGATTGTTTGGTCAAAAGACAGAACATGGAAATAGGAAGTTTAGAAATGCCTGACATTGGCATAACACTCAAGATTTAGGTCAGTTTAGGCAGGCGGAAGTCTACTATATAAACTTGATGCTGACCTAGATTCTTGGCCAGTCTGGGGTGGTCGGTGGACCAGTGTGCTGTGGTCGAGAGGCTAGTGCCGAGATAGGGACCAGGGTCTCGAACAGATCGCTGCTGATCAACGAGGGTCGAACATTGGACTATGGGATATCTTTCGGGAACCAGCGAATATACAAGGTGAGCAAATAGATCACATGACATTCTATACAACCACATTTGGATCTATTAACAAGGGTATAGGCCAGGGTTGTAAAAAGAACTGATATCCAGGGTGGTCTGTCTTTTGAGCCAACAATCAATAAGAATTTGTATAGCGATAAGATATTAGATATATAGTTAAATTGTATATGATTCTGGGAAAGTAAAGTTTCTGTTACCACTGAACCACTGAGTGAATTAATTATCCTTTGCATTCAAACCAATCAACCTTAACGAATAGTAGTCTTAATGTTTTGAACCCGGGTGATAAGGGTAGAAATTCCGAACCCTATCAGAACTCAACAGATTTTTATAATTGTTTGCATTACTTTATCTGAGGGAAGGTTCCTATCTTTGAAACACTAAAACGATTTCAGATGTGCTTTGACTTAATCGACATGATTACCATATTATATCAAAGCCCACTAAAGAATACTGTTGAGGGACGGGCTAGCGTACACCGAGACCTTGAACGCTCCAATCGCCGTAGTGCGATGTTGTCACGTTCTTCCTGCGCTTCTAACTTACTGCAGCTGACTCAACACATTTATAATTCTTTAAACTGTGCGATCAAGCCTCGAGCGGTAAATACCAGGAGTGTTCGAGGCTAGTAGATATGGCAACGCCTCGCAACGGTATTCTTTAGTGGGCTTTGATATAAGGATATTTATTGTGTTAGATTATTTACCCTATTCTCAACCCTTAGGGGCAATAAATCAAAATGCAAGTGCTTTATATTTTACTACTTATCCCTTAAGAAGCAAATTTGCCAAATTTCAGCTCTTTAGCTCCATCAGAAGTTAGAAGAATGAATATTTATTAGGTGCAGGTAATTACCTACTCCTTATCTCTTTATTCACAGATAACTGAAATTGAAATTCTTAAGTTCTTATTTTTATTAACACTTAAAAGAAACAAATTTTCAAATTTCAGATCTCTTATTTTTATGGATAGTGAAAAGATTTAATATGCATTTTGCTGGGGTAATTACTTTGGTTTTCACTCCGTAGAAGCACGTAATCGAAACACAAGTGCTTTACTTCCATATTATTTACTTAAAAAACATATGTGCTAAATTCCAGCACTCCATCATCATTGAAAGTTATAAGAATTAATATTTACATTGTTTGGTTATTTACCACAATTTTCACCAAAAAGGCACAATCAAAAAGGCCTAGTCTAAATTTGAGTGCTTTAATAATTAATTATTATGTTCACTATTTAAGAAACAAATGTATGAAACTTCATGGAAACGTATAAGTATCGTCTTTTTTTTTTTTGTATTTATGCATTAAACTGACCTCATTTCGATGTGTATAACAAAGGCCCAAATGTATTTGATCCATCAATGTATTTTCAATTAATTGATGAAAATTTAAAAAATTGTATCAGCTACACAAGTAATAAATCACACATTTCAGTATAAAGACAGGTGCTTAATAGAACATAGAAAGTACAATAAATTTGTAGAAAAGTGTATTATCTTGCTTCAAAAACTGGGTTTTATATACTGGAGTTTACAACAACAATTCTTGAAAGTATGAACAAGCTTCTAGCTGTAGATTAGTCATCATTTTTCTGCTTTTTTCTTCTCATGAAAGCTAAATCGAGTACGGTTTTGAGACAGAACAACATCCTTCAAATCATCCAGAGAGACTTCACTTTTTAGTATAAATATTAATTCCATTGTTTTCCCCACCCAAGACTCTAAATGCTTTAGTCTCATGTACTGTGCCAAACTCTAAAGATGAAAGGTAAAGTTGTGTAGATGACTATATTCCAAACTACTTTGTGTTAAAGAATACCTGAGCTATTGCACTAAAGTTAAAAAATTCATCAAAAATCATACAGATGAAGGATTTTTATTGGCACCACTAGTTATAATTGCCGCTTTGTCCTTTAGAGTATTGCACACTCTTTTGTGCTTTTCAGAGCCAAATTTTTGAAAAATGTGGCATTTTACTAGGAATTTATGTACAGTTTCAGAAAAAATTTTTAGTTATTGGGTAAATATAAACTCCAACATAAACTTATTTTTGGTTTCGTTTCCACAACTATCTGACCAGCGGGTTAATGTTTCTATGCAGATTAGCCATAGTTAGATATTTGTATATGCAAAAGAAATTTTCTTGTGACCCCCTATCCTCAAAGTTCTCTGACCTTACGCACACACAACCTTTCCCAGTTACTCAATCTTGGGTGAAGTGATTAAAATGTAGCAACTACTTAGTAGACACTACGGTGTAGTGATAGCTTTATCCCCAATCGAAGTGATTAAACAAATGCTAACACTTCATAGATATATCTACCCCGGTCCGGAAAAACCGAAGATATATCTACGGGTAGATACAACTACACTATAGTTGTAACTTCGTTTCATGTCTGAACATGTTTCCCCCACTCCTTCTTCCTGCTCTCCAGTCTCCAACCATTAATCAGAGCTGCAAGTACGTCTATTAACAAGTTGTTTTATTCATCATGTCATCGACTGAAGATGAAGTTGATTGTGATAAAAAAATTGTGGACAGAATGTTATTTGTAAAACTCCTTTCAGAAAACACAGTATTATTAGAGAAATCTAGAGTGCCTAAAATTATTTGTGAAAAAAAAATTGCGTGGGACAATTTATGTGTGGATTATTCAAAAAATTCTGGGACTCCTGTGACACCCTCTCAAATGGCAAAAATGTTACAAAACATGAAATCAAAAATAAAAAAGAAGTCTGATGTAAATGCAACGGGAAATAAAAAGATAAAACTTTCAGACTGGGAAAAAATGTTTTTGTCACTATTGGGTGAAGCTGAAAACCCCGTTTTTAATAAAGTACCTGGAAGTTGTGCAGCAGGTGTGCCACGTAAGTCGAAAGATATAACTGAGGAAAACACAAACGACATGGATTCTTCTAGCATTTCTCAACCTGATAACCAATTAAATCTTCAGCCTAACAAAAACCAATATGTAAGACCTAGCAACAAAAAATTACAAAATAGCGAATCAGAGGATACAAAAGACTTAAGCACACCTCAGCTACAAAGAATGGTTCTACTGCAGCAATTTGAACTCCAAAAATTGCAAATAGAAAAAGAGAAAGTTCAGCTCGAAAGAATGAAAGCCAAATTTGCAGATAAAGAAACACAAACTGATCCAGTTTACATTTTATGAGTATTTAGCCATGTAATTTTATGGAAAATAAAATAAAGCTTAATCCCTAAACACCTAATCCTCCCACAAAAATAAAAAAATAAATAAAAAAAAACCAATAAAAATACTATAATAATAAAATATTAAATATATGTACATATATATATATTTACATATACGTGTGTAAATATATATATTTACATACGTAAAAACGTGTGTAGGCCTACTCCCCACCGCCAGTGCACAACACGTTGGTGCCAAACACGGAAGCTTAGTGACGAGTAGGCCTACACATTTTAACGTAGTGCGTTGTGTGCAGAATCAACGAACACATACCTAGCTCACGTACACCTGCTACCGTGGTTTTGGTTAGCGGCATTGACGTGCGTACTGATAGCGTAGAAAACTGCCCAGAGCCACAGCCGGAAAGTACACACGCACTTTGGTAACCAAACGCAGTTTGCTAACCAAGTTTATTTATTTTGTAAATCTATTATTATTTTTTTTTTTTTAAGGAATGAGGTTTAGGCTTTATTTTATTATAAGAATTTACAATATAAAATATACTGCACTTAAAAGAAATAACATATAAAATAGGATTATTTAACTCACACATCTAAGAGGGAAAGTACATAACAAAACCAAAAAAAATGCATGATTTAGCTAAATTCACACAAAAATCAACATATCATTCCGCTCTTGTTCACCACGTTGTTTAGTTGCTATGTTCTCATTAGCCGCTACGCCAAAGTGTTCCTCAACAAATGCTTCATCCTCCACACCACCATCAAAGTCATCAAAATCTGGGTCATTGAGATGTCTTGCAACATTGTGCAGCACAGCACAACTGACTATGAGTTTTGGCACTCTCTCTAACGACACTCTTACGCAGTTGCCAAGTATTGGGAATCTTTTTTTGAGCTGTCCGAACACTCTTTCTATTATTACTCTTTCTTTTGCATGGGTGTAGTTAAATCGACGCTGAATGTCGTCTTGAGGGGGCTTGAATGGTGTGATTAACCATGGGGAGATACCGTATCCGGAATCACCAATCAAGCAAGCTGCGGCATCATATTGAGCAATTATTTCCCGGATAGGACTTCTTCTCCAAATTCTTGCATCGTGCACAGAGCCTGGCCATTCTGCAGAAATGCTTGTAATTTTTTCTTCTGCATCACATGTTGCCTGAACATTTATGCTGGTGTAACCCTTACGATTTACATACTCATCTCCAAACATTGATGGTTTTTTTATTTCAACGTGCATGCAGTCCAATGCACCTATGACTGTTGGTAAATTAAAGCGCGTTTGCCACAATAATTTTGCATCATTTATTTCATTAATTGTGCTAGGGAAATGAATCCAGTTCTGAGCTTTATCCAAAATACAATCCATTACGTATTTAATGTTTTTACACGCTGTCGACCGATCCACTCCTATATCTTCTGCCACTCCACTCTGGAAACCAGGATCTGCACAATAACGCAAAAATATCTCCATGCGTTGCCTAGGAGAAAGTGCTTTTCCTCGAGTTTCATCACTATGAGGTAGGAATTCCGATGTCAAAAAATCTATATTCTCAGATTCAAATCGCATCAACTCCTTACACCTGTTCAAAACTCTTCTTTCACTGAATGTTCTTCTCTCTCGTACGTGCATAAACATCGCCATCGTAAGATTAGTGACAACTAACAAAAGTGTAGTGTGCCCATCCTATGACTTCAAAATAATGAAGATATAGCTACAGGAGAGTAGTTGTATCTAGACTTTAATCACACTAAAAGTGAAGTTATATCTACCAGTCCGGAAAAACTGAGATACAACTACGGGGTAGTTATAACTACTTTTTTTAATCACTCAAAATGAAGTTATAACTTAAAAATACAGTAGTGGTAGCTATATCTACGTTTTAATCACTTCACTGCTTGTATGCCCTAGTTGCAGCATGCTACTTGTTGGTAATACTACATATCAGAATGAGTTAATTGAAGGATATAATCTGCTTCTATGAAAAGTTTATTACCTTATTAAGTTCGTCTCAATCTAATAAGGTAATAAACTTTTGTAATTACTATACAATCCTAGAGGTTAGAAGTACAAAAATGCTTAAAAGTTATAACATAACCTTCTAAATCTCTCGAATTCTTTTGATTGTTAATGATTGCAGTGAAAAAGTGGTTCTTTTCGGTGATGTACTTCTTGTTCTACTTTTGCTGATGTTATCCCAGCCTTTCTCTTTATGGCAAGGGAGTCATAAGTTGTGCAAGTGTTAACTTTTGGTGCTTGAATACTTAGGTTAAATTTAAATAAAAGTATTTCATGTTACCGCTGTATGGAAACTCGGCGCTTTCCAATGTGGTTAGGTGCAAATTCACCTAAAAATCGTTTGGACATCCTACTGCCCAGATGGTATTGATATCTTATGATAAACACAGTTTATTTAGGTTTGGGTTTTTCTTCGTAGAATATAACTCTCATTAGTAAGAAAGCTCTTAACCCTTTGCGCTCGAAGATATTTCCTTAAAAATAGTTCCTTTAGAGTTGTACTGCCACTGGGAGTGGTCACGCCATTTTCTGTATCAGCTTGGAATTGTTTTTGCAACCTTGTTCCTCCCAGCTCGTATGGCCATTCAGAGTGCAAAATACAAAATCTTGCGAACAAACACTTGTATGGCCATTGTTACGTATCTATAGAAACTTGTTTCTTTTTACAAAATTATATTATTTTCTGTGTAAAGTGCTGGAATCTGAAGAGAAACTCTTGAACTATGTGAACAATGCATGATTACTTTCCCTTCTTTTATAACAGCTTTGTTGAGCTCAATAATATAACCTCTATATTTTCACTCAGTGCTGTGCTAGTTGTTTTTAAATGGTTGATAATTATAAAATTATGGAAATGGATAATTTAAATTAATTAAGTTATAATGTAAGTTCGTAAAATTTTTAAACATTTTCTATATTGTAGTTTTGTCATAAAAATATGACTATTATTATATCCCACTTTGGTTTTAATATGTTACTTATATAATATAAATATATCGCCTTTATGAGGTTTAAAATACTAAGCAAAACCGTGATTTCTATTTCAAATACTATATGTTATATTTGTCATCAAACAGAGCTTATTTATAAAATATTCACGTTTATTCTAACCTACATGTCAAGTGAATTCAACAAAACAATTCCGAGCTGGTGATGCCGTCAAGTCAAAATGATAGCCAAGTACATGCCGATGAAAGAGCGGCCACTCGGTCTGAGAGCTGAGAGGACTAATTTCACGAGAAATAATACGAGTTGTCTAAGAGGCGGGTGTGGCCAATGGTAGTGGCCATTCGAGAGCAAAGAGTTAAATGTGCTGTATTAATTTTTCACTCCACTCGACTTTCTCATCATTTCGCCTTGCACCTCTTTTCTTCTGTCATCTCAGCTTTAATAACTTTTCTTTTCTCCATACAGTTGAACTCGTCTTGGTGTCAAACCAAAAGTGTTACAAAAAGTCTTAAGACTAATCCTTATCTCGGAATATCCACATAGCAGTAAAAATAGGCAAAAGAATTAGGCCTTCGACTTTCACTGGGATGATCGTATTTACCATAATATATTATCTTCTTCTTTTTATCAACTGGGGTTGAATAAGTCTTAGCAAGTACTGCTGCAGCTTGTAGTAGTCACTCAAATTGTAAACTTTTCAAAAAGTTGTTTGTGATATGCAAAACTTTTCTTTGCACATTTGCTTCTTACCTGCAACAAAACACCAAAATGTAGCTGGAGTTGGCAATTCTTTAAGAAAAGGAATGAAAGAGAAAATAAAAAGGGGTTAAGAGAAGTGAATTTATGGTCATATCATCATTTTTATTGCAGTATTACACTACTCACAACCAACTGTACTATATAACTATAGTAACAGAAATTTTAGTAACATATAAGCATCTATAATCTGCCTACCCATCTATCTTATTGATAACTAGTTGGGTTTGCAGATTATAGATACTTAGCCTAAACAAACTAATACTCACCTCAGAATGGTGGTGTTTTGCAAGGAATGGTTTTTCAAGTTTTGGGTAATGTATACCTCCTTCCTAGAATTTCTTGGTCTTATTCCTATGCCATTCATCGGCACACGTCTTTTTTCCGAGACTTTTGAGTAGTTTCAATCTGATTAGAGCTCATATCAAAAAACTAGAAGGAACTATAAAATAATTATGCAAAAATAAACAGATGAACACAAACTATAACCTTAAACGTATTTAAAGAACGCCAAACTCATAATGAAAAAAAGGTTGAACACTGTGACACTTAGCCTACAATGTTTTTACTTAAATGGCTTCTTCTAGTTATAATTCACCACTAGAGTGTCAGTTGTAGGCAGAAAATCTACTTTCCCATAGTAAAACATTATTACATTATAACATAATTCTCTAATAAAACACATTTGAACCAAAAATAGCATTTAAATATTTTAGAAACGAACTATTTAAAAAATATATTAAAAACACAGCCTATTCTTATTCTTTCTTACTAGCTTTAGAGGAAACATAAATATTTAAAAGATCTATTACTAGTTGTATTAATTACTTATAAGGTAGAAAATTTTGTTTTTATGTAAGCATAATTACTGGTTTTGGGTTTTACCAAAATAGAATTACTTACCAGAAATGTCAGAAGTACGCCCCCAACCACTTATTACACATTTACTTCCCATAAATGTGTTTAGTAAATTAGCTTCAATTCGAGATGGAAGCTGGACTGCTTTAATATACCCTGAACATATTAAATTAATTATAAATTTGAAGTATTGTCACTTGAAAATTAAATGATCATTAAGATTATCAGATAAAGTAATTAAGAATCAAAAACTTATTATTTATGTCTGTTCATAGAAAAGAGATCTTTATAAAACTTTTATAACATTTAAATGACCCACTATTTTAAATTGGCAATTACATGCATTTACTCTGCTCCCCTCCCATTCACAGTACTTCTGTATTATATTCTTATTTATATCTAAATGAAAAGAAGATCAATTTCTTCCTAGATTATCTTTATACAAGGTATTTTGTATAAGACTTACTTTAGTTTTATGCAGCAAATTGTTCATAATGTTACGAAATATGTAGGCTATTATTTCAACTTAAAAGTGTTGATTTAAAAAAAAGTAAATCAAGTTAGGCATTGACATAAAAATTATATTATAAACTATTAAATTCAGATCAGTGCAAAACAAATAATATTTTTTTCAAAATTTGTTTTATGTTACTTCTGAGTGAGTAGTATACAATATTATTGAATATGTTGGCATAATAAATAGAATACCAAACTATTTAGAAAGTAGTAACATGTAATTGTAATACCGGTACTTGCCTGTTTGCTGAACTGACATAGGCAGCCGAATCAGAGCAATATCATTTAGGTTTGTTGCAGGGTTGTACTTTTCATGTATTTTTATGTTAGATCTCTGAAACATGAGAGTAGCTCTACCTTCTTCGTAGCTTTTTGACAAGTCTAATCCTCCAAGAACAACCAACCAATTTATAATGCCAGTTCCTCTGTGGAAAAGAAGAAATAATATTTTTAATTGAATGAAAGTGCAAACTACATCAAGATTTAATATAGCACGAATCTTATATTCTTAAAAGACTAAAACTGCTTATTTTTATGCTATTAGATTTATTAAAATTTAGGTATTCCAAATTTACCATTTGGTGGAAAGTTTATTGTTCTTGGAGGAGATTTTCAGCAGTATTTATCCGTTCTACCAAGGACAAACCGAAGCAAACTTCTAGATTTGTCAATCAAAAAGAGTTCTTTTTGACATCATTTTAATTTTTTCCTACTAACAAATAATATGCGCCCCAAATAATATTGACCCATAGCAAAGGGGCTTCGCAACCCGGGCACAAAAAAATATATAAAGGAATTTAAAAAATAAAATGTAGTAAACACATTATCATCAAAATAAATATTACAATGATCAATATTGCATTAATATATCTTAATAAAACTGTTTCATAAATAATATAACCACGGATCATAAGTCTGAAACCGTAATCATTATGGTTGCGCAATCTGTTTACTAGCAGTTAACAGTAATGCCTGCTAAACTTTAGTAATTAATAAGCGAACTATTTGCACCCCATCAAACAAATGTATTTTATTGATGTAAATATATAACCACCAGGTGTTAATGGTAACACAGACAAAGTATAATCACCCTCTTCAAAATAT
>JAGFPH010008430.1:6207-22811 GCA_018207615.1 Philaenus spumarius
AAAAAATGCATAGAGTAGCAGCAATTAAATATCAAAATAATCACCCAGAGGTGCACAGAGCAGCAGCCGTTGCCTATCAAAACAATCGCCCAGAAGTCCACAGATCTGCAGCAGCTAAGTATCAAAGCAATCATGTTGAAGTTCATAGAGCATCCCAAAATCTATATGATCGAAATAATCTAGGATTTCGGGCAGAAATTCGTTTGCGCATATGAAAAAATAAAAAACTTTCTGGTCTGGCCTATGATCCTAATATAGTTTATAAAAATGACATTGGTATCATGAGTGAAAAATGTCAGTTTTGCCATGCTCTTAAATGGAAAGGCGAGACACTTGGTATGTGCTGTAGTTCTGGTAAAGTACAGCTCACCCCTTTGCAACCTCCACCAGAACCACTATATAATTTACTTATTGGTGAACACCCTGAGCAAAGCCACTTCATTGATCGCATTAGGCGGTACAACGGTTGCTTTCAGATGACATCTTTTGGTGTTAAACAGATTGTTGAAGATGGTTTTATGCCAACTTTTAAAGTGCAAGGCCAAGTTTACCATTTATATGGAAGCTTGCTCCCACATTCAGAAGAAGAGGCTAAATTTTTGCAAATCTATTTTGTTGGTGAAGATGAAAAAGAAGCTCGACTTAGGTGCTCGAACTATAGTTAAACAGCTGCAAGATATGCTTCATAGTGAAAATAAGTACATTAGAGATTTAAAAACTACTATAGATAAGGTACCGGAGAATTGCGAACATTTTCAAATAGTGATTCACGCAGACAGAAAGCCTGCCAACGCTCATAGAGGTTGTTACAATGCTCCCACATCTAATGAGGTAGCTTTGGTAATAGTTGGACAGCAGTTCGAAAAGCGGGATATTGTCATTCAAAGCCACGATAATAAACTACAACGTATCAGTGAACTTCATAGATCTTATGATGCACTGCAATATCCGCTTATGTTTTGCCACGGAGAAGATGGATATTCAATAGACATTTCACAATGTGATCCTACAACAAAACTTCCTTTGAACAAAAATGTATCTGCTGCCTGTTTTTATGCCTACAGAATTATGGAGAGGGAAGGAGAAAATAACTATTTGCTTCGTTATGGTGCTTTATTTAGTCAGTATTTAGTTGACATGTACGCCAAAATAGAGACGGAAAAATTGAATTATATCAGATATCAACAAAAAAGGCTTAGGGCAGATAACTATATTCATTTAAAAGACGCCATAGGAAGACAAGACGTTCAAGCAGATCAACTTGGAAAATTAGTAGTATTGCCATCATCTTTTACTGGAGGACCTCGGTATATGCATGAACGGGGTCAGGATGGAATGACTTACGTCCGACATTATGGAAGTTCAGATTTATTTATAACATTCACTTGCAATCCAAAGTGGAAGGAGATTCAATAATCATTGCTACCTGGGCAAAAACATTATCATCGTCCTGATATTATTGCAAGAGTTTTCAATCGTAAAGTAAAAGAGTTAACAGATCTTTTGTTTAAAGGCCAACTGTTTGGAAAAGTTCGATGTCACATGTATTCTGTTGAATGGCAAAAGCGAGGCTTGCCGCATGTTCACATATTGCTATGGTTGGAAGATAGAATTTCATCCAATATGATAGATAAATTCGTATGTGCTGAAATTCCAAACCCTGATGAAGATCTACTACTTTATGAGATAGTCAAGGCCAATATGATACATGGACCATGTGGCATTTTGAATAAAAGCTCTCCTTGCATGAAAGATGGGCGTTGCACTAAGTATTATCCGGCTATGCTTCTTCAAGAAACTCGAAGAGGTGAAGATGGATATCCAAAATATAAAAGACGATCGCCAGATGATGGAGGTTTTAAGGTGAACATAAAATCAGTAGATTTGGACAACCGATGGGTAGTACCTTATAACCCTGTTTTGTTACGTACTTTTAACGCCCATATTAATATAGAAATAACCAGCTCTGTAAAGTCTATAAAGTACGTTTGCAAATATATTACTAAAGTCAACGATCAAGCAGCATTTGCTATGGAGAAAAAAAACGAGATAGATGAAATAAAAATGTATGAAAGTGGTCGATATATAAGTAGTTCCGAAGCAGTTTGGAGAATTTTAGGATTTTCAATTCATGACAGGTATCCAGCTGTCACTCACCTTGATGTTCATCTAGAAAATGGACAACGTATTTACTTTACTGCGGATAATATAAAAGAAAAACTTATTCATCAACCAACAACAACTCTTTTGGCATTTTTCGAATTATGCCAAAATGACGAATTTGCTAAAACTCTACATTACTTACAAGTGCCTTCGTACTACGTATGGCAAAATAAAAAATTTGTTCGGCGTAAACGAGGAGAAGCTGTAGAAGGTTGGCCAGGAGTAAGAAAGGATCATGCTTTAGGTAGAGTATACACTATTCATCCCAATAACGTAGAGTGTTATCATCTCCGTCTTCTTCTTCATCACATTAGAGGCCCAACATCCTTTTCTTATTTAAAAACAGTAAATCATATTGAGTATCCTACTTTCCAAGCAACATGCAAGGCGCTCGGGTTATTAGAAGATGACCAGCAATGGGAGTTTACTTTAAAAGAAGCTGCAATAACACGCTCACCTTTTAAAATGCGGGAACTATTTAGTGTAATGCTGGTATTTTGCCATCTCTCCGATGTATTGAGTCTGTGGAATAAATTTAAGGGTGATTTTTCAGAAGATATTATGAACCAATTGAACGGACAACATTTACAAAATAATCCATCAGTAGAGTTAGTATACAATAGGTGTTTAGCGTTACTTGAAGATTCTGTTTTAGCTTTAGGTGGACTAAACATGAAAGAATACGGTTTACCTAATCCAAAAAGATCTGGTGAAATTTTAGGAAACAAAGATTATGTGAGAGAAACTAATTATGATATTGTTGCTTTGAATGAAACTGTATTGAAAAACGAAGCCTCATTAACAGATGAACAACGAATCGTTTATGATCGAGTTTTAGACAGCGTTGAATCCAACTTAGGGAAAGTTTTCTTTTTAGATGCTCCTGGTGGAACTGGTAAAACTTTCCTCATTAACTTGCTTTTGGCTAAAGTGAGAAGCAGCCATAACATCGCTTTGGCAACAGCATCATCTGGTATTGCTGCTACATTATTGGATGGAGGAAAAACCGCACATTCAGCCTTTAAGCTGCCATTGAATCTAAATTATACCACAACTCCTTCATGCAATATCAATAAACAATCAAATCTAGCAAACATTTTACAGGATTTCAAACTGATTGTCTGGGATGAGAGCTCAATGTCACATAAAAAAGGATTCGAAGCTTTGAGCAGATGTCTGCAAGACATTAGAAACTCAAAGAATACTTTGATGGGTGGAGTAACAGTTCTTTTAGCAGGAGACTTTCGTCAGACTTTACCAGTTGTACCAAGAGGAACTCGAGCCAATGAAGTCGAAGCTTGCATCAAGAGTTCATATCTATGGCCTCAAATAACGAAACTTTCGCTCACAAAAAATTTAAGAGTTTACTTAAGAGGAAATGTTACTGCTGTGCAGTTTTCTGAACTCCTGTTACAAATTGGAAACGGCGATTATCCAGGGTCAGAAGGAAAGATTACTTTGCCTACAGGATTAGGCACAGTAGTAAGTACTTTGGAAGACCTGATATCGAGAATATATCCCGACATTAAAAATCTCAAAGATAAATCGATTGACTGGCTATGCGAAAGAGCCATTTTGACATTAAAAAATGACACAACTTCTGAAATTAATAATATTTTATTAAATTCATTACAATTCGAAAAATGCAATATATGTCTGTTGATTCAGCTTTAAAAGTTGATGATGCAGTACAATTTCCAACAGAGTTCCTGAATTCTTTGAACCCGCCTGGATTTCCACCACATGTTTTAACGCTTAAAGTTAGTGCACCTATTATGCTTTTGAGAAACCTTTGCCCTCCAAAACTGTGCAACGGTACACGTCTGCGTGTGACTGCCCTCCAGAAAAATCTTATTGAAGCAACAGTTATTACTGGAAGTGCCAAAGGTGAATCAGTTTTCATTCCACGCATACCTATGATAACATCGGACTATCCCTTTGACTTCAAAAGAATTCAATTTCCTGTTAAAGTGTGCTTCGCAATGACAATTAATAAGTCACAAGGACAATCATTAAAAAGAGCTGGAATTGATTTAAGAGAAGATTGTTTTTCACACGGACAATTATATGTTGGATGTTCCAGAACAAGTAGTCCATCAAGTTTAGTAATTCTGTCACCAGGAGGAAAAACATCTAACATAGTGTATAAAGAAGTTTTGAAATAATTAAATTTAAACTTTAATATTGATTTATTTGTCTATTTTTAGGAAAATTTACATTTTTCATAAGTGTATATATTTTTTATAATTCTCATTTACATATTATTTTTAGTTTTATGTACATTTTTAAACTCAATTTTAAAAATATGTAAATGTTTTGTAGATGAGAATTCCCGTTGCAGCTTTACTTGCTATAGTTTGAATGTAAGAAATATATGATTAACACTTTTTAATAAATACTGTACTTTACTGAGTAAAAATTTATTTATAATCTTAAATAACTTCGACTTTTTTAAACTTGAAATTTTTACTTTTTTTAAACTCAAAAGAATTTAAAATTTAAAATTAATTATATCTAAATTAATGTTAGAAATTAAAATTATATATAAACAATATGCACTGGGTATAAGTAGCATTTCCTAATTTCAATAATACTATTAAGATTGCGGGCAAAGCCGCGACGGGTAATGCTAGTATGTATATATTTGTATAGCCGATTGTATCCTTAAAGGAGAAATAAAATTAATTCATCAATTCATTTTTGGGACACTTGTTCTGTACTTGTTGAAATCCGGCGAAGATGGTTGGACGACGGTAAATTGTCAAGAAAGATGGTCATAAAGTATTTAAATACTCAGAACTGGCGCTTATTAGTGAATTACGTCTATGAGGATAAAAATATAGACAAACGAATAGCTGAATCCAACTATTGATTAGTTTATTTATCAGAAGAATGTGCTTACCTTAACTAGCCTTTATATTTTTTTAAATATAATATGTAGCCTATATAATTTGAAGAAAATTTTATTTGTAAAGGTCTAAAGTTTAACTTTTTATTCAAAGGTTTTGTTTGCTATATATGGTGGTTTTGTCTATTTTGTGTGTTAAGCTGAAAGTGTTATAATTTGTTAATTTCATATAACTGTAAATTCATATTTCCTTATTCTTTTGTTGTTGTTGTTGTTGCTGTTAGTTAATTAATTTGTAAAATTTGCTACACAATTAGACAGCCAAGGCCGTGCCGTTATGCATTGGTTAATAATTACGCACAATAATATAAAATCATGGTAGTTTTATTTTCGTGTGTGCAAATTAATGCATTATTAATTGTTTTAAAGTTTAATAAATGCATTTATTATTATTACATTATTAATAACAAAGAAACATTAAAACTTTTGTTTATCTTTATTTTTCTTTATTTTTATTAATAAATTGTAACTCATTTTAGATTTCAATTTGTATAGTTTTAATAAAATACTATAGTTTGACTGTATGTTTCTATACAAAGTTGTATACACCACCACAAATTTGTTTTCTTGCATTATGCATTGTTAGCAAACGTGCATTAGAATGTATTAATATTATATACGGTTTTTTTTAATGGTATTGGACTATTTTTGCAAACATCAGACTTATTGTGTTTATAAATTTACCACTTATTCTCATTATTCGTTAGTTTAGACATAGTATTAACATTAACTAAAAGCCTATTGGCCTAGGTTGCTTTACACTATTTAATTTATTATTTTTAACCATATTGGTTGATTCTAAATTTAGATAACGCACTACTAGAATAGAGGGCATACACATATAGCATAACACCTTGTTCAGTTAGTTATAATTTTGTAGTAGCTCAACTGTCACTTTGGACTTTGTCGTTATAACGCGTTTGACAGTTATAACGCGTTGACAACGTATTTTTGCGAGAGTTCTTATGTGTAACTGAAATAATACAATAATTATTGTTTAATGTGTATAACATTTTATATTTTTACTAATGTTGTAAAGTTGAATGAGTTTATTTATACTTAGAAATAGATGAAACAAAAATAATTCGATCACGCAGCTGAACCGCTGATGTGAGTCGAGCGAATTTCTAAAATTAAGTTTATTGTTTGAAACAACGCTTTGGGAAATTGGTCTACTCACAAAGGTATTGAATAGCTGCCTGCGTGTACAGATTATTATTAGTAGAATAGTAGAATTTGTTTACAACTCATCCTCCATCCATGGCTCAAGTAAGTAAAACTAAGACATTTTCGACATGCCCAATATTTTAACTTTAAACGGCCGTAATTTTGTGCCGAGTGAACCTTTTGGTGTCTGATTTGCGGCACTGTGATCTCCTAAGATACACCTTTAATTTTATGTACAACTAGATCTATACTCCTATTTAAGATTTTCCTCCTACAATCTGCTTGACGCGCCCCTAAGGTGATACAATAATTTTAATTGATTCAATTTTTATATGTAGAGAAATGGCGTAAACATGTTTGCGTAATCTGCAATGGTTACACAAATACAACACGGTTCACATACATTTGAGACACCCTGTATATTATATATCTAAATATAAAATTTTAAAGGCAGTCCCAAAACGTGCTCTGTTAATTATTATAGATGCACATTGACCACTCGCGACCTTAGGGGTCACTATAAGAAAGACTATAATTATTGGTATGTTCTATGTTGCTATACTAGGGAAAATAATATTGTAGCCATTGTATTAGTAAATTAGAAATATAAGAAGTTTATATTTTAACAAATATATACATTAATTGTATTACTTTCATATTTAAATCAAACTAATGTTTAATTGCTGAAACTTTCTACTTTTACCAATATCAAAAGAGTAAAAGATATCTCACAGAAGTATATATTTTGTGTGCTGAAAAAATTTGCCGTTGAGTATGGAAAGTATTTTAATATAGAAACCCGTATTAGAAGTCGAACACGACGTTTACATATCAACAAGGCATGTCTGAAAAGAGAGAGGGTAGATGAAAAGCGGTGTTAGTACGTGACCAACATCCCCAAGAAACGGGATCACCATTCACACTTTTCCAATAATAAAAGATGGTTCCCCAGAACTCACGGTTAAAATCAAATTAAATAAAACCTAAATGGTAATGTGTGGCTCAGTAAAAGTGAGGGGAAATGCATTTCTGAACATATTATGTGTATTTGTTTAATGAAAAATATTTTGTTTCGTTTTACGTTCAGAATTAGAATGTATTTACGAAAAGTTTTACTTTTTTCATTAAATAAAATCTTACTTGTGCCGAAAGTTATTTAGCTCAATGTAAACGTACAAAGAAGCGTTGTTAAAATTCTTATATGTAGGTAATTTAAACATTAGCGTAAGCCACCATGATTGATGATTTAAATAAATTTATGCGATTAATGATCTTATTTTTTCACCGTTCAATCCTTGTTAATACTTTGATTGCCAGTTTCGGTGAGACTAAGCCACCATCATCAGATCTTAAAATAGAGACGTGATTCAGATCATGTGAAAGAAAGACTAAGCAATTTGATATTTTAATTAATTTAGTTTTAATTTATATGTGTAGCGTAAACTTTTAATAGTGTGTAATTTATGCCTTGACAAGTAAAACACATTTTGACCATTGGAATGTGAAAAATGAATAATTACAACAACATTTTTTTTGCAGTAATTCATTTTAGTCTTAGACTCACCGAAACCGGTAATCAAAGTATTAAAAAGGATTATTTGAGCGGTGAAAAATAAGGTAATTAATTACATAACTTTATGTAGGTAATGTTTTAATTCTAACAAAACACGTCATCTAAAAACATTTAGCTTGAATATCGAGATGGAATTATTCAAGAATTATATCAGCAACACTAATTCTCACACTCATAAATGTAATAACAAACGCGTTGTAACGAAAAAGTAACCATCTTCAGTGTTACAAGAAATAAAATTGAACTAGCTTAACATAATACTAAGCTACATTTCATATAGTCTACATATACCTGCCTACAAATATTTAGAAACTAACACCACGCCCACTCTTGCAAAGACGTATACTTTGCCGTTAAAACTAGTTTGATGTTAATCGTATATGTGTTTAAGAATTAGTGTTATTTTTACTACTTTGAATAAAATATTTCAAGTTTAAACGAACAGCCAAGAGATGATAGGGAATTATAATAAGCCATATTGCTACCATAAAATATATAACTTTTTCATTTAGGTATGTCTTTTACATTTCAAAAAGTATTTTATAAGTCATATCAAAAATTAAATATCACAGTAAACAAAATAGTCTGACTTAAATAAAATAGATTAGTTTATTTCACTATAGTAACCTTATGTATCTCACACAAAACATTTGGTTAAAATGAACGAACATAATTATTTTCATTATCGCGACGTTCAATTAAAATTATTAGGGATTAACCAATTTATTTGTATCTAAATTTGTAAAACACAATTATTATAAACAGGGTTTATTCGTCTTTTACTAATTGTAAAATTATTTCATTTACTAATGCAATATATGTTTTTTTTAAATGTATATATTGCGTTGTTTGATGATAACAGTTAGAAAACATTACGTATTACAATAAAACTGGAAAACATAATCTAACAACTAATTCTTTTATTATCTCAAACCCTTTTTAACGACAAAGTCGGCATTTCCAGTGGTGTACGATCTATATTATTCAAAGTATAACTGTCAATATATAGTTTGATTATTGTAGTTCAGGCTCACTAAAGATGGCGACTTGTCGTTGAAACGCGTTTGAGTAAAAAATTACGTATTAGTTGTCAGATTCTCTGTTCCAGTTTGATTCTATCAAGCACATCTTCTCACATCTCAAGATCAATATTTAATTATATTACGTACTGTGATAAACTAGCAAGTTTGTCTCTTATGGGGGTCACTTATTAATTAATTTTGAGTCTGTCAAACAAATTATTATAGTTGCTAAGAGCCAAGTCCTAACCCATTAAGGCTCTTCTTTACCTTGAAGAAAACTCCTGAGTGTACAGTATGATTTTAATAAAAAGGTCTGGCTCAAGCCGAAAAATCGTTTAGACATGCATTCGTAATACCGTGTTTGGGATTCTATTTATAAATTAATAATCTGGGAAACTACTTTAAGTTGTAAAAAAGGCTTTATGTTTTTTACGTGTTGGCTTAAAATATAGAAATTATTGCTTAAAACTCCCAAAAAATGCATTAAAAATAATCAGTTTTTACTCAGTTAAACTGCTGGATTAAACAGGAGTTGCCGTCGATATCTTTTAATTATGAGATAAAAGACAAAAGCACATAGCCTTTAAGAACAATTTAAGAGGTTTCACAACTTTTTATGTTGAAAACGGCGTCCGAAACACGTTAGTACGAACTGCATATGTTTGCTGTTTTACGCAAGGTATAGAAGGCTCTTAAAGAATTAGCGACAGAGATCCTGCTTCCTTCACACCAGCTGGAAGAGCATTATAGTATTTACATGATTTATAAGTAAAAATGTTAAACAGGGTTAATTGGGTTAACCTATGTCTAGAAACATTTACCGTAAATTTATAAAACCAACTCCCCCTCCAAAAAACAAAAACAACTCATAACCCAAACGAGAAGCTACTAGAGAGTGGTAAATCATCAAAAGGGTTTGGGTAGGGCAAACATATCATAAAGTATACATTTTCTAAGTTTTATTTAAAACTGATACATGGCTCCATCATTTCAAAACAGAATCTATTGTAATTACTAAGTATTAAATTTCATTAGTATATTAAATAAAAATGCAGTTACAGAACCCGACAGATACACGAATGGGCGTGATAAATTAAATTCTCATAACATTTCTTTTCTTTTATAAGATTAAAAGTGATATACTTAATCTTCTCGCTGGGTACCATATTATATTAAGAACTAAACCAAAATTTAAATTTGACTAAGTCCTCCTGCATTAATGATTTCATCATTGCAAGTTGGTATCTATTAGACGATAGTCAAATATTTCTGATAAATAATATTTGTGAAAGTAGTAAATGTATCGAGAAGCGTAAATGTCATAGAACATATCGATTTATTAAATGTAAACACTCTATATCATATATTATTATAAATAAATTTACCTCCTAGTATATTTCTGTCTTTGGAATTCGTCAACAATGAAAACATTAATTGTTACGTCAATAGTAATGGAAATATCAGCAGATGTTTTAGTAATGCCCTATTATGTCTACATAGAAAGGTAAAAATAACTATTGAAAACTTTAGTTTATGTCATATAGTGAGTTTATATTATATAACAGTAATACCTTGCTAACTCTTCCAAGTTTTAAAAAATATATATATTTTGCCAAGATGAGAACTAAAACGCCTCCACGAACAGAATTCCACTAAACAGAATTAAAGGATACTGATACACAATGTTCAAAATTAAAGATATGATTTTTGAAAAAAATATTGATTGCTAACAACAGCAACACACAGCTATTGGTAAGAACTCATATACCCTTTTTACTGCTTTGTTCTTATTATCTGTGAGTTCTAGGAAAAACGATGACGTAGTGTCCGTTTAGAAGGGGATGACAGTGTCGGATTCATCGTTACGTGAACACATTCAGTTTAGTGGCAGCTGATAGCAATGTCCTTTTGAAAAGTGCTTACTTGCTGGATTACAAAAAAAAAAACTTTAGAAATCTTTATAAACTTTCTTGGAGCGTCGTTTATTGTTTCTGTAAGTTGACTTGAATAACAGGTCGTTTATTGAACCTGTTGAAGTGAATAATCTATACTAATATTATAAAGAGGTAAAGTTTGTTTGTTTGTTTGTTTGTATGTAGGGGGTAATCTCTGGCACTACTGAACCGATTGAAAAAATAGTTTTACTAATAAAAAGCTACACTATCCCTCAGTAACATAGGCTATAATTCATTTCGGTAAAAACCTTTTTTTATTTCAATATATTTGTAAATTTAGTCGGAAAAAATCTTAGGTTATGACTAGAATGATAAATCAACACATGTATTTACATGTATTACCATAGCAACCAATTGCATAAAATAACAGATAATATAGCTGCTTCAATATTTGCATTAACAGCTGACTTCAAAATTTGAAGCAATTATTTTTGTACTTCCACCTTTTAGGTTAGAGTTTTAAAGTGTAGACCTGAGACTTGCTGGTTCTTTTAACCATTATTAACTGCTGTTATAAAATATAAGAAATAATTTGGTTTGAATATTTAACATTATTTACCATCTTAGTTTTGAGGTTATTATCAATACTACACCTTTATTATAATTAAACATAACATAGGTTTTTAGAAGGTTCCATTGGGGGTTGGCGTGCGGAGCACGCAGTTGTCTCCCCTAGTGTTTTATAAATTGTTGCAATTAACCAAGTAATTTCTATCTATTATAAAATATTTCAAAATGGTTCCTTGCAATTGATTAAATACGAATAGTATCCAGGAACTCCTTGAACCGATGTCTAGATTGTTACTTAAGAAAAAGTAATATAAAGTTCCAGTAAACATATGTCAAAAATATTTTGTCTCCTATTCATGTGCCATTGCTTTTATAAAGTAATTTCTTTAAAAGAAGACAAGACAATTAATTTAAATTTGGTAGAAGTATTTCTTATGTAAACTTTTACCATGTTACAAGAAATCTGATCGTTCTGGCAGTTGCCTAAACTATTATATTTAATTCATTTCTATGGCCGTGAGTATATTTTTGAGTATTTAAAATTTTTTTAGTTACAGCCATTTTGATTTTTTAACATTGATTTCGAGTGGTTCTACCAAATACAGTTGTGTGGCATATCGTTTGAAAGCTTATTTAATTCTGAATCCAAAAAGAAGTATAATTAATAAAAAAATTAAATAGTACAGCAAAATGGAAAAAATAAAAAAAACACGATTTCGTTGTTTTTGGCCGCCATTTTGAATCGGTTAAAAATATGGATGTGAAAATTTCACCGTTGGTTTTCTCTTGAAATTCTACATCGAAATGATGTAACACATGACCACCTTCCAATTTAAAAAAAATGAAGTTCATTCCATGATGGCGGATAGAAGATGTCGGTCAAAAATTTCAAACTCACCAAAAAGTGATTCTTTTATGGTTGTGAATATTTGCTTTTATTAATTTTCTATTTCATAAGACTCATACTTTTCGAAATATTTAGCTGTTTCCAGACTTTTGCCTCAGTATGTATATAATAATATACATAAACACAAAATCTTAACAAATATTCCTACAGTTGTATAATCCTTATAATTGTACACATTTACCGAGTTAAAAATCCCCGTCTGCATGTTACATAATATAAATGATGTATTTCTGATGTGTATCTAATTAATCCGTCTGTGATTTTTCACGGTTTTTAACTAGTATTTAGCATAAATGCGAAATAAAACTTTCACATGAACTTTTATCTTATTCTTACTTAAGAAAAAATTCTACAAAGCTGCTCTAACGAGTTAGAATATACAAAGTTGTTTAATTGGTCTAAGCCCTCTTCTTCGGCTTTCGTGCACTACTTCACCGATTTGAATAAAACTTTGCAGACACAATCTACATGGCTTGAAGGGTTCGCCACTTCAATTTCAAGTTGATACATCTTATTCCACAAAAGTTATTTAAGTTTTTTTTTTTAATGTTTCTTTCGCTCTATACGTTACAAATTCCTTAGATGTTCGTCCTGCTCGTCTTCGATACTTTCCTAACATCCAGTACACCATTTTAACAATCATATTCATCTACTTCTTAAAAAATCACAAACAAATCAATCTTACAAGAAAACCAATAGTTTTGATATCGACCGCTAGGCTGAACGTCGACGTTGTATACAAGTAAGAATTTGTAGTTTCGTATATAATATAAGACTGACGTCTGTCGCAAATGTTACCCTGTCTTTGTAGTAAACAAATATTGCACTTAAGAACTGTAAAATTTTTGTGTTTATTTTATAACAATATATTATAATATTAAATTGTTAGGAAAAATAAGTTCAATCATAAATAGTCAGACTTATTATGCAGAGATACCATAAACGTAGTCGTCAGAATGATTGTCAGTTATGAAATTGTTGAAAATTTCCTTCAGGTAAATTAAGAGCATTTTATTTTACTATTATTATATAGGGGGTTTATGTGATCCACCACCGGGACCCACTGCACCTAAACCATGAGGTCCTCTGTGCCCCATGTCCAGGCAGTAGTTCACATCAAACCCGCCCAAATTAAGAGCATACGATGGAATCCCCCTTAAATATGTATGTGCCAAATTCGAATACTTCTGTGATCGTTAGCTTAAATTTAAAGAGAAATAAAAAATAGAATGTTTACTAATGTAAAAATAGTTTTCGAGTACTTATGCTAACAAGTTCATCTGACTTGTGTAAACAGAAGAACTATAAAAATGGACAAATATTATCGACGTCGTCGTTATGGGTAATACCTAAAAACAATTATATCATTATATAAACCAATACAAAAAATTTAAATGTATAACTAAACAAATTTATATTAGCAAATAATTTTCTATTTAAACAGTTAAATCCCATGTGGCTTCGCCTTTTATGCTCCACTAGTATACCTTGTAAAACACTAGCATTATAATCTTACCAATATAAAAAGCAATACAGGAGCTGATAAACGAATGTGGTTATGCAACCGTGTAACACGAAGCATCTGCTTAAAACGAGGTTAATTTGAAATACAGTAGGCTACGTAATTTCGTTAGCGGTGTCTGCAGGCCAACGTGCAGTAATTAATGACTTCATTGTGCAAAGGGACTAATTACTTACATTGTTAATTGTTTAAATAACATGTTTAGGAGTGTGATTGGTTGTCAAAGGTTAAAATACAAGTAATAATTAGTCTTCGGAATATAATTCTAATTTGTATGAGTTTTCCAACATTATAGAAGGTATACTACATACGTTGTTAGTAAACTGTATGGTTGAAGTTTTTACCAGATTTCTAAGAAGAAATTATGTCCAGCAAAATTTATTTAAACATGTTTTCAATCTACATGTCTATTAATTTTTAAACGAGTTTCCTTGCTCATTTTGTATTTTTTTTTTTTTTTTTTTTCAAGAACAGCGTCACATTTATCAACTAGACACAGCTTATCGCATTGAAAACATTATACATACAAAATTTTTGTTTACCGACTAGTAGTGCTTCAGAAATGTCCTTATTAAACTTTATCTAATCAAACATCTAATATATTCAATATAATATAGACAGACGATAAATACTAGGTTTTATTATACTGCACTATACCGCGTCATGTTTTTAAGTGTAAAATGTTTTTCAGTTTATGGTGTTGACTTGGTACAAATTTTCATTTCAGTCATCTTATAAGAGGGAATTATATTTTCAGTTCTTATCACACTAAAGTCTCAAAGATGTGTGTAAAATGCATAGGAGTAGGTAAAAGAAGTTTCTGTAAGACGTTGTAAACTTAATCGCCAAATTGAAAATTAGCGGAAATTTTTGAAATTTGCATAGAATTGGTTTATATTATCAAAGCCAATTAAGGGGAAATATCCCATTTAAACTTTGTATCTGCGATTCCAAAGGTGGTACACTAAGACATGTCACCCTGTATATAAATTATTGTTATGACGGTCAACTTATCATACATAAAACCATAAGTAAATGTGAAAGTGTACAAATATTATAATGTTTGTGTCGTGTGTAATTTGTAAATATATTCTAAGAGTAATGCTTGTTTAACTTTTAGTAGGGAGGACACCAAATACCTCTAAATATTTGCACCTAATCGACACCTCTTGCAGCATAACCAACTTACAAATCACACAAAAACTATTTAAAACACAATTGATATTGTGTAAAATAATTGCTTTGTACTTACTTGTGTAAAATATTAATTTTAAACTGTTTTAATTAATTTACAAATCGATTAAGTAAAGTTAAAACTTAGTTTCTTACCATCTTCACCGAAACTTTGAATTTGTCGTAATAGTTGCACAAAAGACAAGAATATCCATGTGCCAACTACAGTTAAAGCAATACTTTTTACGTAAATTATTAACGAATAAACTTAAATATAAAACAATAATTCAGGGCATCTGTGAACTCCCACTAAGAACAAGGGATTGCCGTCGTATGTAAATTATTGACGATGTAGAGAAGCTAATGCAGGTCGCACTCCCCATTTTCAGCCTATGTTGCTGCATTACATTTCCTGCTCGTAAATAATAAAATAAACAAATAGTGTCTACATGACGAGCTTGAATTGTTTGCTTTTATAAATATTTTTCAAGTCTCACAATAGGAAACATTGCATTATATATATAAACAAATAAATAAGAAAAGCAATAAATAGGTTACAGAGAGTGAATCACTAACTTTATGAATGTATTTTATTTCGTTCATAGGGCAATTTGAGATTCCATATTTTTTATGTTTACACTTCTATTATTAATAATACTTTCATTGCATCTGCTTGATTCGTATTCTGCCTAATTTTAATTCCATTCATTATAAAACTGTATATAATTATTGCTTGATCATACACTATAAACGGGGGAAATAATTTAATTTAAAAGCCTCTATTAAACTGCAAACTAAGAACATTGATTAAGGCTTTGAATTACTTTATGTTTAAAGTATAAATAAAATATAAATTGAATTGGCTCCTCATTTAATAAGTTTCAATTAACAAGTTAAAAATGCTGTCAAGTAAATTAATACAGTTTATATCTGACTGTAGTAACTTAAACTATTTTAATTGAAAATAGTATATTTCCATGTGTAACTATATAGTGGCATCAGTGTTAAAGGGGATATGAAAACCAATATTTTTAAATTGTAACCCGTTTAACATTCTACGTAAATAATCCAGTAACTTTATATAGGATAAAAATAAGTCTCAAAGGCTATTTTTGTAATCTGTATATAAAAGCATGACGCATGACTGACAATCATATCTTTCAATTCACTAATCCGATTATAGTGAAAATCTGTAAGGATGGTCCATATACGCTGTTTCGTTCGGAAATACTTTTTGCAGCCACTTAAGAAACGAAGTTAAGAAAACGCAGATCGTAAAAGAAGAATAAATCAACGAAATTAAATAGGCAGTGGTAAATTCAGAGGCTTAAACTCCATATCTGTATGGATTTAGTCACGTCGCGTCGCCCTATCGATGAAATGTACATTGAGCTTTCTAATTTAATAAGTTGTGTTAAAACAGTGCATACTTGGTGATATTTCTAAAATATATATACTGCTTCTATTTTTTTTTCAATTGTTTAAATTTGTTGACTTGATTGCTATAAATTAATAATGAATGTAAATGCATTAAAGAAACCTGTGTTGGTTCAGAATAAACTTAACATAAAATGACTTTGTTAATCATTTAGTACAAATTAGCTAACAATTTTAATAACTGCACAGCTGTTTGATTTTAATATTTTAGAACAGATATTAAAATTATAATAAAGTCAACCATTCTCGAAAATTGTCAAGAAACCT
>JAGFPH010008430.1:22821-33674 GCA_018207615.1 Philaenus spumarius
TAAAATTATAATAAAGTCAACCATTCTCGAAAATTGTCAAGAAACCTATGACAATTAGCTAACAATTTTACTAACTGTACAGCTGTTTAGTTTTAATATTTTAGAACAGATATTAAAATTGTAATAAAGTCAACCATTCTCGAAAATTGTCAAGAAACTTGTGTTGGTTCAGTACAGAAGTGGAAACTGTCAATATTTAAAAAATGGTTAGTTATATTGGTTTATTCGTAATTTTACCTTTATTTCTATATTGTCAAATTTAAAATTGAAAAATACAAAATTAAATTAACCTAAACATGATTGTCTACAGTCTAAACGAATATAACCAACGATTTATATTCATCATGACAGCTTTCACTTCTTTCGGCAGTTCCACTACTGCTTTCTTTATCACACGATTTTCTTATCTAAATTATAAATAATGGATTTTCTGCAAGTTTGTCTCACTTTTTTTATAAAATCCAGAAAACCAATGCATCTATGTAAGTTTAAAACGTGAAATTTAGTAACAAAGTTTCAAGATATTCCAAAATGGCGGCAAGAATTATTTTTTATTATTAAAGTTAGAATCGTGTTAAGTTATTAGTTAGAAATTATCGTTTTATGTTGGTCTAAGGAAACAATTGCGTAGCTCATATTGTGTGTACGTACGAAGCGAGGTATGACAGTAAGTTGTTATAAAATATTAACGAATAAAGTACATTGAAATAAATAAAATAATATTATTATTAGGAAATAGGCACACTAAAATCATAATAGTATGATTTAATACCAGCAGACAAAATTTAATCAAATTACTATTTATATTAAAAAAAATTACGTCAAAAGGGTATATTATCATAAAAGAACAGAATATTTTGACTATTATTACGAATATCAAATCTTATATTGCTTGCAACAAGCTACCTTCTCAATACTATATTAGAATATTATTTTAATACTTGTAACAACTTAATTAAAATTTGCACCGCACATAGAGCCAGCCGTCTTGACAGAGCCTATATTATTTATGGGGTTCTAATTAAACGCGGACCGACACTAGGGGAACGAACGTGCAGACAGTAACATATACTAACATAGGCCTATCTAACGTTTTCATTAAAGTTCTATACAATTTGTATTCATATTAGTGTATGTATGGTTCCCATATTTCCTTCAAAAATTAATTGATGTAATCGTATTTCATGTAATTATTAATATTCAAATAATCAGAAAACATTTTCTTTCCAAATATTGTGAAAATCAAGTAAATTAATAAAAGTCCTGTTAACCAACAGTAAATTCGACAGTGAAATATAATATTTAAGATTTAGAAATGTTATAACTTTGTAAATCTCTTGAAATGCTTTGAAAATCGTCTACTGTAACAATTATAAAATACAATAGACGTGGGAGATTTTCTCTCATAATTAATTTACTGATTGTGAAGCTTTTCGTATTGTACCGAATAAAATTAAATAGCTCCAGAAAATATTTAAATATGATACTAAATTTTACAAAGAGTTTTGTGCTGTTATTGTGCAGTTTCTAAATTTTAACCGAAATGTTTTGAAATAGGGTAAATTTTAATTTGTTACACTGACCTCAAAAAAGATTAACTGTTTCAGTAATGAGTAAGAAATATTTTAGCACTTTTAATACTTAGCGTGATATATACTGATATTGTAAATAAAAACAAAAGAAGAGGTATTGGTGAGAAATGGAAAAAAGTATGTATCCATTTCTTGGTAGTTCGCTAGAAATGTTTTATGCCAATCGGATTTAAAATAACTGGAAGACTTTATGTGTCTGTGGAGGGTTTAGTGCAAACTAGCCAAAATGGTTGAACCTTAAACTAAATAGGGTTTTACTTCTCTCGAATTTCTGTAATATTTTTGACCGCGCATCTTGGTTTTTGTTTTTTATAATCTGATGCATGTCCACTTTCAGAATACGAAATTTATATGGTCACGCTATTCTACACAAATGTCATAATTTACTTACTATACGTTTAGAAACACATGCGTATATTTTCCTCCGACAAACAATATTATATCAAATTCAGAACCTCGGAGCAATGAAAGTAGTTTATTAGCACGCATTTATTGGTTCATTGAGTCAACAAGATTTAAATTAAATTTACTCTCCCCATCAATATTCACGAATGCGATCGGTTATATATATGAGACCAGCTGTTATGTATGATTACAGCTCCGTTACAATTAACTAGTGATAAAGCTTCCATTTCACAAATAACAAATGCCTTCAGTATTTAATGAGCTATGCCGAACGTTAAATGCAATAATAATTATATGTATTAAATTGTTAAAATTAAAGATTATTTAGAATATATTATCATAATTAATAATCTAAATTCAATATTTTTTATTTCAACCTGTTCTTTTCAAACACTAAATTAATATCAGTACTCATTAAAATTTAGTTTAAAACAATGACCTTGTTTGATATATATTATGCTTTAATAACTTAACTAATATTATTAGGCTACTAACATTTTAAATATTCCTATAAATCATTATAAGTTTTAAAATGAAGATATACCTTATATAGTAAATGTTAGCGTGGTTTGTCCATACCTACCACTATAACTCCTCAACCCCATGCAGGTTATATGGTAAAAGTCTTCTCATACCCATGAAGAAGAAGTGCCTATGTTAAAAACAAGAACTTTAGCTTCTATTTAAAAAATAATGAATAAGATTAAAGAGCTTAAATTTAGTACGCAATTATTTAAGATCTTAAAATATCAAATTTCCATTGTTTTAAAATATAATTGTAAATGTAAAATTCTTTTAAATAATACTCTCTGTTTACGAATTTTTTTATCCTATAATTGGGGTTATAAGTTTTTAGTTCTAACTCATGTATCACTGAGGATGACGAATTTGTCGTTGAAACGCGTTAGATCATTAAACGTATGTGTGTATGAATTAATGTATTGTTATTATTATTTTTAAATAATTAAGGGGTTTAAAAATAAGAACCTATTTTTTAACATAATAATCTCTACAGAAATATGTTGACATAGTACAGACTAGTTTACAATAGACAAAATTTCATCTCGACACTTCAAAACGTTAATTAGAAAAGTGTGCCTGTGTTTCGGAAATTTGTTTCTGTATAACCAAAAAAAACTATATTGAGTAGATTTTCTACCTCCTCGTCTTCTCTTTTTCTCTTAAGAGGTCGTTTCTGTTTTTTTTCCTCTTTGTACGTTCCAAATCTGCTTTGTTGGCATCTAAAACTATTTTATTGTAAATTTGTTTTACGGCCTATTACACAGTTACTTCCAGCATCCCCCCATAGTAATTGTAACACTTACTCTTTACCAAGCGCAACGCCGTTGAATGTAATGATACCATCTACACTCCAATGTTCAATGGTTTTATGAAAAATGTTTTATTTAATCATAATGGCTTCAAGCTCTGCATGTTTATGAGTATATTTTTCATCTGAAAATATCGACTTTTAGTATTTCCACGTTCATGGTGAGGATGAAAAAAAACGAAAAATGCAAACGATGAAGTAAAGTTTGTATGTTTTTCTAATGAAAATGTGTAGCAAATATGAATGTAGTACATATCAAAATGCTTGCAAAGAACTGTAAAACAGTAAAAACTGCAAAAAACCACATTTCCCATGCTTTCGACTACAAGGTCTCCTTATTTAAAATCAAACGTGAAAGTAAACACGTGTAATATCATAGTACTACATTTGCTTCACATCAAGTATCAATGTTTTCATTTCTTCAAAGGATTTCAGAGCTCCGACGCATTAGCTAATTGTTAATTTTTTATTTAGTTTTCGAAACAGAAGGATAGTTGCATTTAACGTAAAATATACAACATATTTCGTTTATGATTTTACATTCATATATTTATAATAAATTCAAAATAAATGAAAACACATGTTTCCATTTCTATATTATATTTCTACAACAATCTTAGTGATGGTTGCTTGAGCAGTAGCAGAGTTACAACATAAATTAAAATTACATTTGTAAATGTAATCATGCTAAACAGTAGCATTTTTCAAAACTTTCCAATGCAATTTAAAACATTCCATACTCGATGTTAAAAACATTGATGACGTGGATTGTATTCAATGAGTTTAATTAAATAAATTTACCAAAGATATTCAAGCAGTACGATTAAATTATAGCAAATTTGAATTAATTTATGGCCTTCAGAAGCGTCTATTAGACAATAAGTGTTTTGTAGGAGTTTAATGGCTTGATGAATTGAATGAGGGCGTTTATGACTTGTAGATCTTTGACATTTTTATTTGTGCCTATCCTGAATTTACTGATGGTTTTGGTATTGGTTTATATCAATATTAATAAATATTTTTAATTATGTGTAATATATATACAATTTAGGCTTCGTACCTACTTACAAATTACGTGATAGGAGGCGATTCGATATTTGAGAAAAAGGGATTACACTTTTAGTTAGACAATCATTATTACGTACTTCTTACTGGCTTAATCGTTTAACTCTTTAGTTGTTTGAGTTTAACTCAACGTCTCAAAATATAGGTAATGACATAAACTAAAATATCTGAAAAACATTTAAAAATGCATTTAAGAATGTTTGTATTTAAACCTCTTTTGTGACCTTAGAAGAGTAGTTATGTTTGTTAAAAGGTCAAAAAAGGCTTTTTTTTATAAAAGACGCGTATATACAAGGAGACTGACAATATTTCCAATAGATATTAAATACATAAAAGATGTTTCATCAAAAAAGTTAATTTAATACCATAAACCATAAACTTCCTTCTAAGTGCTAAATAACTAACGCAATGTTAAAATATATGGCTATCGTCTAATCCGGACATTGCTGCAGGCCTATTTGTATTCAAATTTATTTTTAGCCACTATTTTCCTTTTAAACACCGGACCCTTGTGGTTTCTTAAATGACTACATTTTCCCTTCATTCTAATGCTAAAAAGAGCCTTTGCACCAAATTTTAAGTTTCTAGTATGACTTTAAATTGTTTTCGGTTTTTCTTATTTTTTCCATAACACGAAATCTAAATCCCTTTTAAATGGTCATGTGGAGTCCTAAAAAATTTTCCTAAGCTACAGCTTTCCTAGTTAACACTTTAACTGCCAGCCCCTATGAGTGAAAATATACCTCCAAAGAGTTTTAGTGTGCATTTTTGGTGTATGAAAATTAGATACACATTGCCTCTAGCGTCTGCAATAGAGCTTACATTTTCCATACATTTGTGGACCGTGTGTATCTGTTAGGATTCACACATGAATAACTTGTATTTCATATTACATTTTTTACTGTAAGTAGACGACCTCAGTCAATAAACACTAAATTTAGTTAGTAAACACAAATAAATTTACAAAAAGACACTAAATAACCATGTATCACAAACCTAACCTATTCTTTTTTCACATATGCCTATATAGCATGTGTTGTAAACACACTTTCAGTGCTGCCAACGTAAAGACTAAATTATTACTGCTGTTCTGTGGGTCCAGATGAGCTGAAAACAGCATAATATCTCTTTGGATACGTGATCCTATTTAATACAAACATGTTTAAAAGTGAAATAGAACGTGTGCCGATCGGATACATGTGGCCTCCAGAGGAAATCAGCTGTGTATCTAATCGGATACACATTGCAGTTAAAGTTTTAATGTTTCTTAAAAAAGTCCACCGTTTAAACAAACCTTTAAAGCAAAAACCTTTACCCCCTCCCCCCCAACCCATTTTCAGATCGGAGAAATTAGTAGATATTTTTCTCAAATGTTTACGATAAAAAGAACCTGTGGTCGAATAATCTCAATTGGGTGTATTCATTCTAACAAAAGCATTATTTCGTATAATATTATCTGTATTACAGTTATAGTTTGATTATTGTGGCTCATGCCCATTACTAAAGATGGCATTGCAGTTGAAACGCAATTGATTAAATACACTTATAGATGTGATAATCTTTATTCAAGTTGTATTCTATCAAGCAATATCCCTTCACAAGTCAAGCAATATTTATTTATATAATTTTAAAATTTGTTTCGAAAAATCTTTAGTTTTTTTAGATAACAATTTTGAACCGACGTCATATTGAAATTAAATTTGGCACGTTTGTGTAATCCAACGTGATACGTTTTATGCTGAGTCCCGTGAATTTATTTAAACTGTTTATGCAATTTATTTTCTCAAAAACAAACATATATACAACTTCTAAACTACGCAAGATAAGAGAAGTTGTATTGAAGTACTTGATAAATAAATCGTTATAATTACCTTGTATTAGTTGTCTTCAGTCCGTAATTGTATAATATAGCTACAGCGCTATTTCGCCGAAGACTGAAATCGATGCCAACAATAGCCTAAACTTTCTTGGCCTGACCATCACAAGAAATGAGACTAAACATGGCTTTACAATTTATAGAAAACCGACACAAACCAACCATACAATACACTATACTTCTAACCATCCGATATCACACAAACTGGCAGCTTACAATAGCTTCGTACACCACGCTATCAACACGCCTATGAACCTAGAAGACTTTAACAACGAAATAACTACAATAAAACATATCGCAATGTCCAATGGATACGATTCCGCTTTAATAGATAAAATAATAACCAAACTCAGAAAGAAATTCAGAAAACCAACTTCAATTATCGAAAAACCTAAATACATCCCTATGAAATTTAACCGAATTCTATTTAGCTCGTCCTATCAGCAACATTTTCCGCAGACATGGATATAAAATCGCTCATCGAGCATCAAATAATTTAAGTAATTTTCTACAAACCAAGCAAAATAATACTAAAGACAAATTTACAAATAGTGGAATATATAAGCTATCTTGTGATGCCTGTGATAAAATATATATAGACCAAACAGGACGCTCGTTCAAAACCAGATTTAAGAAACATATCCCTAGCCATTAAAAAAATAACAGACAGACAGAGCTCAAGTTACGCAGAACACTTAATTAATAAGAACTATAATTACACCCACATAAACACTAATTTAAAATTTTTGCACAAAATCAATAAAGGGACTACAATGAATATATTGGAAGAATTTCAGATGTATAAAGAGTACAAAAATAATCCAGATAACATGTTGAACGACAAGTTGAACTTCTCTTCCAACCCTATATACGACATAATCGCCAAAGTCAAGCAAACACAACAAAACAAATAGATCCACCATTCGTTCAAACTTTCAACTTAATTATCAGAACATACTTATAACCTCTGTCCACATCTAATGTCCTACCTGCAGCTGGACATGAACGACGTAATAATGTGGCCACAAACATTTTTATTAAATTTTTACGACGAGTTTTACTCCGATTTTGTGTGTGTTAGTGTTATGTGTTAGTACAAGCCTGACGAAGCCGACAGTGTTCGGCGAAACAGCGCTGTAGATTCTACAATTACGGACTGAAGACAACTAATACGAGGTAATTATAACGATATAATTAACAGTCCGAGGCAACACAATGAACTCTATATAATGATAAATAACATTTTTAAGTTTGGTAGATGGTTTGCAAGGCACTGTAAATATATACGGTATTAAATAAAAACTATTACATTAATTCACAAAGTCAAACTCTAATCAGTATTGTTTTAAACCCAATTATTAACCTTCTAAAAGAATAAAAGTAAACATCTTTGTCTAAACAAGATACGAAGCTAAGTACATATCATGAATCAGAGTTATCCGGGGAAAATATAAATTGCTCGGCAAGATGATGGACTGACTAAAGTAGCTTATTTTTAAGACGCTCAGCTGTCGTTCCCGCTGAGGAGGGTTGGCGAATAAATTCCTGGGGTGATTTCGTACCCTCTGTTTGGATTAAATTCTTCACATCCCTTAACGTTCCGTGACGACTGAATCCAACTTTATTCATTTGGGAAATACAATGCTAAGAATGCGGCGCAATTCGTTTCATTATCCGTCGACTGCAGCCCCGTAACGGATTGTTCGATCTTGCGATTTTACAATTGTAGATTTGAGGGAGACCGTTACCCAATTACATTGCATCGCTTCAAGTCCGATACAAAGCATTTTACACGGTATAGGAGGCAGAATGGGTATGGCATGTTAAATATTTGCTGTTATAGGTATTGAGTATAATTAATTCAGAATACCAGTTTGGATATACACCAGCATGTTGGGAGGTACGTAAACTTAACACAGCCCAGATGTAGTTGTTATCGAATTTCCATAGAAAAGATTAGTTATAGTGCAATGACTCTTACTGTATATGGTGAGACCTAAGGTCAGAAGTAATGAATGTGCATAGATTACGGTCCTCAAAACACGTCATTAAAAACGTTATATGTATTATGTGTATATGCGTTCGCACTCTAACGGCCGAATTTTACGTCTAACTTGGTATAAATTTGGTACACACGTTATTAATCTAAATCACTCAATCGTTTGTTCGTTATCCTAAAAATCCAACAATCGGAAGCACGTTTTTTAACAAAAGTAAATTTTTTCGCAAATTTTACCAGAATGAAACGTTTTGATTCAGCCCATTTTGTTTCACACTACCTTATAGGCCACCTGGTTCTCCCAAAATCTATCAAAACGTAGAAGCACCATAAAAAGCAAGTAGGTCCGCTTCGAGCGAAGCGAAGCATTCCATAATCCAAGTCCAAAAGGTCGAGGTGCAATATCGCAAAGGGAATATTTCCGATAAAAACGGAACGAAACAGGGCGCGAGCAGGAGTTTGAAGCAGATGTGAAAACAAATTCTTCGCACACGTAGGCAGATATTCAGCGCCTTCGAGTGTAGACCAATGTCACAAATAGTTGTTTGAAACCCTAAAATATATAAACTAAATTTTTGAAATTCTTTCAACTCATGTTAGCGGTTCAGTTTCGTTATCTAATTGTTATACTAAACAAGAAGCCATCATAAGCTTTCCAAAAAAGCCAACAAAGCTTGGAATTGAAATTAATTATAAAACTTGCAAAGTAAGAATAGCAAAACATTAAACATAATTTGGTGTACATTAGTTTATAACTATTTATATAGGATATAAAGAACAATTATACTCTTCTGAATGCAGGACATCTTTCTTTAGAGGCACCTCAACATTGTAAATAATTACTTTTAAAATTTCAATCTTTGTAAAAATATATGAAATAATTTTCTTTGTATGAAAACGATATTATTTACTTTCATGCTTAACTACAGCACTGACAATCATGGTACAAACGCTGCATATCAAAACAATATGCAAACAAAAGAAGTACGGAATAAAAATATGTTTGTTTTAAACGTAAATCAGTTTTTATTACTTTCTCCCCCTATACCATAGTATATGGAGAAAGTATTGTATTCGTCAAAATTTTCGAGTTTGAGTTTTTGGTGGAAATATTTGGGTCCCCCTGAACCTAAAAAAGTGGTTTTCAGAGTGATGTCTGTGTATGTGTCTGTAGGTGTGTCTGTGTGTGTGTCTGTGTGGATGTTATCAGACCTTGAGCCTAAACCAGTCGTCCGCTTTGATGAAATTTGGTATGGAGGTACTAATCCACGGTATCTCCAGGCGTTTTTTCATTTTTGTGAATTTTTAATTTTTAAGGGTAATTTTCCCATAAAAAACCTTAAGATAACGGAAAAATCTACTTTTCTCAAAAACGGCTCTAACGATTGTGATTAAAATTTTATAGTTTATTAGGGACCTAAAGTACTATAAAATGTAAAATTTTAATCAAAATCGTTTGAGACGTTTTTGAGAAAAGTTGGTTTTTCCGTTATTTTATGGATTTTTATGGGAAAACAACTTTAATACAAAATCACCTCTCCTACCCCACCCTACAAGTCACCGTGAATCTGTTTAATAATTTAAATATGTTTGTGAGAAAGTATGTGCCAGTTCCTGGTACCGTTTATTTTTTTATTGATTTAAGTGTTAATTTCAAGTAGGTTTAAATACTTATTTTTCTATAATGTTTTAATGTAATTTAACTAAGTGTTATACAATGTTCTGATGATGCCTGGCAGATAGCTGAAACAACTGTAAACAGAGACTCTTTATATTTAGATTTCCCAGGTTTGTAAAAAATCCAAACAATTCATATTTTACTCTTCAGGCTATTGTGTATTCTAATGTTCTTTTACGAGTAATTTATTACGTCATCTGAAGAAGTATGAATGTGTTTACAATATTAAATGATAAAATGTAATATAAATCGTAATCCTCATTGTTATTCGAAATTTAAAACTTGTGAGCATTATTTTGTATTATTTCCCTTAAATTATAAACCACTAGCTGCCCGAACCGGCTTTGCACCCCCCCCTATGATTTATATTTTTTTGAAAACCTTTCTTAGCGAGCAGCCACAGCCCTAGGGGAAGCTACATACCAAATTCTATTGCTATCCGTTCGTTAGTTTTTGAAATTTCGTGATGAGTCAGTGAGTGAATGGTATGTGGATTTTATATATATAGATTAAAACTTTGGAAACTTTGTAAAAATACCCAAATAGCTTATGTTTGAAGGGTGTATTATTGGTAATTTTCGTTTGTTTTTTTTTCAATCGTTTCATATTAAATACAATTTCCAAATAAAAAAACGTCGACGTTTACGACAGACGATTTCAAACTTTATAAAGTATATCAAACTGATAGCCAGCGAAATAATTTAATAATAACTAATACGAAAATAGTTACTGTAAACTTTTAAGAAATAATATTGCAGTATGCTTGGTTGTTTAATGTGGGGAAAGCAGGAACACAAATTATCCAAAACTCAGTAAGAGCCATGTCGTAGCATGCAGTTACAAGAAAAATAATTCGACCACGCAGCTGGACCGCTGACGTGAGTTGAGCAAATTTCCAAAATTAAGTT
>JAGFPH010008430.1:34074-55568 GCA_018207615.1 Philaenus spumarius
ATTTGCTACTCCCGACCTTCGGTCTTACCATAAGGGCCACTGCAATACCTCATTTTTCCTATGGAAATTCGCTGATAAAAAACGTCTTCAAATGAGAAATTTATTGACAAAATAAAAGATATACTAAAGACAGGACTAATGGTTATTTTTCACATTATTGTATGTATAGACATAACCGATTGCTGTTAATATATAATATATTAAATCCAATAATTGCCTTACTAATCCTTGAAATTGTCAATAGTTTACGGCTGTTTCGCCTATTTATCAGGCATCATCAGATCTTAAAACTTAAGAACACTTTTCACATTACACGTATTAACACAATTTATAAAAACGCATGCAACAAAGAAATAAAACTTACATTTAGAACACCTAATAGGTATGAATTTAAGTTTTGTATATTCTTTAATTAATTTTTTGGAGTTGTTAATTCTATGCAATTTGAATTTATTGTTATTGAATTTGTAGGCTAGTTGTGCTTGGGTTACATTATTATCCATTAATACAATTATGTATAGCCATAACTGATTGCTATCAATATATAATATAGGATTTTTATTTTATTTTTTATTTTATTGAGAAAACAGTTTTGTGAATTTCCTAACTTCAGACAAGGACACAATTCATTCACAGTGCATGTGTATTACGAACAAAGATAATTTACTGATCTGCTTTAGTATAGATAGAGAGACGAAATGTAAAAAGACGAAATGTAATTCAATGAACATTATTGAGAGCGAACACCAAGAATGGTGTGAACCAAATAATGAAAAAAGAAAATTGCAAAACTATTTTCCCAATATATTTACTCTTAAAACAACTTGAATGTATGCATCCTATTACCTGGTTTCACATTCTAAATTAATTCAATAACTGCAAGTTTTTTTTCTTAGAAACTGGATTTAAAAATATATACTTTCTGTAGATTTTTCAAATTCAGAATTGTTGAGGTTCGGTTTTACCAAAGTGTCTACACTTACTACTTGTCTCGCTATAAGTACATCATTGGTATGTTCTTGTCTCATACAGATATTCAAACCGATTTTAAATCGCATTCTATTAAGTAACAAACAAGACGCTTTAACATGTTTAAACTGTTAGAATGTATGTATAATATAACTATAAATCAAGATGGGGAAGTAAAAGAGTTAACGTTTGATTTGGCTTAAACTAGACCTTTTTATAAGCAATCAAAGATAACTGCAATTTGAGATATCTTATTAAATTGGAGAATTGTGGTTTAAATATTACACCCTAAATACGTTTGAGTTACCTTAAACCAACAATTTACTTTAAAACTGTCTACGTAGTTTGGACAATACAAAATTATATTTTATACATAAGAAATATTTTCACACATTCTACTGAAACGTATTTCCTATACTATCTACTGCACTTTTACTTTACTATATGGTTACAAATATCTTCGATTCAATAAATAAACATTCTTAAGTGCAAAAATGTATCCTACAGAAATGTTTATTTTATTGTGCGGAGAACTTGGATGGATGCGTTTAGTCAAGTATTTTTAATATAAAAAGCCGTATTAGAAGTCGAACACGACCTTTACATATCAACAAGGCATGTCTGAAAGAGAGAGGGTAGATGAAAAGCGGTATTAGTACGTGACCAACATCCCTAGGAAACACGATCACCATTCATACCGTATTCAATAATAATAAAAAAATATACGTCACTGATATAGCACCAACTTTTAAAATCAATAAATTATAATAAAAGATAAATTTTAAAAGGACACTTTAAGGCACATGTTGTGTTATATCTTTGATAATATAACACGCATAAATTACTTCTAATTTGTTGGATATCTACACCATGTTATTGAATTAAAATCGGAAATGTATTCTAACATCATTCATCTCATTGTAACAAATTCTAAACTAAATTTACAAATAAAATGTTTAGACTGATAAATTAATGCTTAAAGACCAGTAATATTTCAAATTATGGAACCAAATGTAATCGCCACAGTTTAAATTAGTTATCTAACTGACAGATTTTATAATCCATATATGCAAAAATTAATGTTTCTTTCTTTCTTTTAAGTCCTATATAGACTCAAAAACTATTCGACCCATAGTTTCACTAAACATTTAGGCCAGGATTGTTTAGACATTACATTTATTACTACATTCTATGGGATTGAAATGGTTTTGCTACCACTATACAATACTTAAAAATAATTTAACTTACTTCCTACAATCTGCAAAGCTAAAATTTTGTAAATACTCTTAAGCATTAAAAAAATAGTTAGTTGAATTATGATTCTCTTTAGTGTCGTTCTTCTTCTTCATAACTATGAACAGTTAGAACCCATAACCCATCTGAACCCATCTTCCTAATAACCCATCTGAACATGATTAGAGCTTAGCTTGTATGTATATTACAAATACTTTTTTTCTCAAAATGAATAATTCTAGCTAATCAGGAATGCAGCTTCTTAATAATATTTTTCCTAAAAAAAAAAAAAAAAAAAAAAATTGAACATGTTTTTTCAATTTGGTTAGTAGTTACAGAAGGTACACCCTACATACAAACAAATTTGACCTCTTTATGATATAAGTTTAAATGTTTATTAAAGCATGTCCAAACAAAATCTCTTAAGAAAATTTATTAATATAATAGATTAGAGCAGAGAAGTGATTTGGTGATAGATTATAACATTATTGAAACATTGAAGGCGTTGTTCTTTTAAACCCCTTTAATACTGTAAATGTGTAGTCCGTGGTTCTCAAGTGAAAAATGTGTTTACCATAGGGTAATGGTAAGCTGATGGTTATTTCGGGCTATTTTAAAATTTTCAAAACCGAATAAAACTCGCATTCAAAATTTGAGGTCCTATATAGTGTAAACGAGTTAGTTAATATGATGGTATGATATAGTTATGTTTTTTTTATCTTGTATAATCTCCTCAAAGTGGTCCGATAGGCAGGCTACAATCTCGCCTTCGGTAACAGGGGGTTCATTGATTTTAGAATAATGACTCCCTCGGTAAAATATTCCGATCGGCTTAAACTCCCATTAGGCCTATATTTCTCGACTTCCATTCGCTGTTTGATTCCACGTTGTATTTCCCGATTCCAATATTTATTTTCAAATTGTTCTTGGAAATCTTACCAACATTGTAAGTCGCCCTTTATTAAGCTGAACCATCTAGCAACGTGACCTTCTAGACATGCTTCCAGATTATCGATAAGGTTATTAGTCGGATCTACGCCCTGGTTTAAGACCATTCTCCTCTCGTGAAATTTTTGTATTTTCTGTAGAGATTCAGTCGGATTGCGTTCTCTACCATGAAATTTAGGAATGCTATTATCTGTTGCGAAGTCCATCTGTCTTCCACACGTTACGTGTATTGTCTTCTGAAATGGTATTTGGTTTTTATTGACTTCCTTTTCTAAATTTTCAACTCGCTCACGTTGGTCAGAGAAAAGTATTCCCAATCTGTCAAGGTGTAGGCTATGTTCGGTTTCAATTTTCTGACTTCGATTTTTCTCTTTGATTATTTTCGTTTTAATTGAAGTACATTCCTCTTCGATTAATGCCTTGCATTCATTTCTCGTCTGATTCTGTACTTCTGAAACGTGTTTCTTTAGGCTATTATTTTGGGTTTCCATCTGTAAAGAAATCTCTTCCCTGGTCCGTTGATTTGTGGCGGACAATTCGTCTCTAATTGCGCTGTGTTGCGTTCGTACCTCTTCTAGTAAAGTTTCTTGGAAAACTATATTTTTATTTTCCATTTGTCGCATTTGATTTTGAACATCCATTCTAACAGAATCGATAATCTGTTGGGTATGGTTTTGTAATTGTTCCTCGTTATTTTGAAAACGTTGGTCGAGTTTTTTAAATTGTTGGTTGATTTGACCCAACAAGTATTCAAGAGAAAGTGGTGAAGTTTTATCGGCAGACGTCATCTGGTCGCTGGTGGAGATAAGATTTTGTGGCTCAAGACTTGCCATTGTTTCTACAGATTCCGGCTCATTCTCGCCTATAAAATTGTCGCCTAAACAAATTTCCATTTCCCTTATAGACCGTTCCCCTATAAGCACGTCTTCTGACCGGCGGTAGTTTATTTCAGGAGTCCGCGACCCTTCCATCGTTTTGCCCTCGATGATATTATTGTGTTCCGCGTCCAAGTCTTCTGTTCGGTGGGACGAATAAATGTCATGCAAGCCTTGTGACCCACGAGCTCTCTGAGTTGTAGTGACTTTTGTCCTCAAATTGTAGTTTGACTGTTTTTCCATTTTAATTTATAATAATGGCTTATATTAATTTATTTTACAATATAGGCTATATTTATTACTATATTATATTTACTTATAATTATAATAAGGAGTTATTTAAGGTTGACTTGGGAAAAGCCGTCACGTTGGTCGCCAAATTACAACAACACAATAGTAATTTATATGTTATTCGTTAATCTTTGGGAAGCTTCACTTACGAATCCTAATTATCAAAATTTCAAATATATCACAGTAATAAACTTACATTACTTGGTGCATATCTTATCTAGATTCCATATGGTAAAATAATTAAAGACACAATTTGCAGTAAAATAAATTTAGATTCTTTAATCAACAAGTAACAGAATGATTTTCAACATTAATTAAGATCGTTTCGATATAAAATACCAACTATAAGTTTATTTATAGTCCAACAAATATTGTTCGTTACTGTTGATTGACTAAACAAAACAAGCAAACTTTATCTCGGTGGGGTTGGTGCCGTCTTTTCCCAAGTTTAATTTGATATCCTAATGGAAGAAATATTATAATACATAGTTTTATTAATAGAAACAAAAGGTAAAGGAAATAGTAAATCGTTATTAGTAAGTAGCAAATTGGTATGATATAGTTATGGGTGAATGAAATTATGTAATAGGGAATGCTTAGTTCATAGTTCTTATCACAATGATACGTTGTTTCAACGTGAAATAATGTTCGTTGGGTTCTAGTTTATATTAATAGTTTGTGTGGTTTCACCACTAAGCCTAATATGTAAAAAAAGAACGTAACCTATATGTAATTAGAATGGCCTCACCAAAATTTTATCGATTCTTCTTTATCGTTTTAACTTGGAATTGGGTTATATTTGATCAAATCTGTATCTTCGGTTCTTCTTCCAATCTTGTTGGTTGTCTTGAATGGTTAAATTGGGTCCGAAAATATATAATTTATTAAATTGTGTAGCACAAACCAATTCAGCAACTGTTTACTTTGGTAGCTTTTACAAGAATACAAATTATTTAACTGTTGTTACATTCCGGAACTTTAGCGCACTTGCCTACTATATCTACACTTTAGGGTAGTGGTGTTTGTGAGTGTTATGAAGTAATTAGTTCAAATTTTGTTTCTTAATTTGTATTAAATTATTTATTTAAAAGTGACATCGTTAAAAGAATGGTAATAGTTATTTTATAATAGGAAATAATAGATACATTAAATAAAAATACTTAAATAACTCCATATTACTGGTACCTCTTTTATAATCTAGTTTGTTTTTATGTTCAAAACCTAAAGAAACTTAATCATCTGGTGTAAATTCACGAACCAATCACAGGTAAGTTCTTCCGTCGTGGGCGTGGCTACCGAAAGAAGATGTCTTCGGCAGTACGTTGTAAATAATTTTTTTAAGTTGGTTTTCCAATTGTCCCGTTCTAACGGTGTATATTTGTTAATTTCGTCAAAGACTTTTTGTGTGTAAAAGGGTTCATTCTGTTTATATACTATGTCGGTTTTTCTTCAGAGTTTATGGTTTTCATGTAAAATTGAATTTCAATGACGGTTTCCGCTTTAAACTTATTATTCGTTAGACGAAAGTCTTGACTTTCAAATAGAGATAATTAATGAATAATGTAATATTAGATTAAGGTATTAATTTTCTTAGATTGATATAATAATTTTGCGTGATTTTGATATGGGAATTGCATTTCGAAAATATCGGGAAGTTTGTAATTTTAATTGGTTTATTTCAGTTTCGAAAACCGGGTTAGTTAACAATTTGCATCTTTTTCTGGAAGTTCGCATATTCTCCACTAGGTGTCGTTAGGCTACACTAATCTAATGAATGGCATCTTTCTTCTTGTTGTTTTTTTTTTTTTATAGAACTTTCAATATTCATACATTTAAATTTTAATATTATATATATTTTGAATTATTATAGCTCCCAGCCCTATAATAAATCAACTGATTCTGATTAAAAATAATTTTAAGTTAGGACTATAAATACCGAACACTCGTTCCTTGAATGCGTTTATAATGGTCACTATTTTTCGCATACTTATTATAACACATTATTATTATTATTATATTTTAATATTATAATAATTATAATATTATTATATACTATGTATAGTCTATTCCCACTACACGCGCTTACTTGTCTATATATACTATGTATCGCCTATTCCCTCTTCTCGCTCTGACTTGTGTCTATGCCTAAAATTTGCGTGACGCGAGATTTCAGAAACATAGCCAAGCGAAAGAGACCAACGGGGCAACAGAAGTTATCACTTCAAAGAAAAACTAAAATATGTTATTACGATTTAAAACCTGATCTGACTGTTAATTACTGAACCACGAAAAAAACAAATAGGGCCTAGTTTATGGGATTTATATTATTTGAAACATTATCATCATTAGTTTCCTATACATTTTGTTCATTAAAATATCTATGCCTTGTTTTCTCTTAATATGGAAACATTTAGTTATATGTTTTACTATTTATTTGAAACCTACCAAAAGGTTTGATTATAGCTTAATATTTATGTAAACTATTTAAGAATGTGCTATTTCAAAGCTTTATTTCATTATCGTCAGATACGTGCATCCATTTATATTTAAACCAACAATTGAAAACTATAATTATTTTGTGTACGGTTTTCGCTATCCGTTATTAATTTAAACTAGATATCTACATCTGAAATAAAGCTTCCAGATTATTTACATAGAATGTTGAATGGGATTAAATTAATATTTGTTTTTATATTCGCTTTGACGAGGGCGACAGTTAACCGATGTACATTTTCAATTCAAACAGATTATGTTGTAACCGAACAAAATATAATCGCTTTTTATATATTTATTTAGCAGTGTACTTAAAGTAGGTTTGTTTGTAGGAACGTTTTTACTTTGAAAATCCATTTAATACGAATCGCCAAAGAGAATTTTATATGTAAGCTTGTTATTACGGCTTCTTTTGAATAAAATTGTCAGATGTTAATTGAAATTCTTTTAAGTTTTTCCTTGTATAGGGTCAATCACTATTTTCATTATTTTAATTAATAAGAAATGCTTCAGGAAGGAAATACAGTTGACGGCTTTAGGTACTTCTAATATCAATTTTAATACATTAGGGTTGACCCTTTTGGGAGGCTTTCCTAAAACGTAATAATTTCTCACCATTAATACAATTTTATTTTATTACACACAAGTAAAACATTCAAGAAACAAATATAATTAAAGGAATCTTCAGTTAAAATTAATATAAACCCACGAGGCTGGACTACTTTTTTAGCATTTTAATTAGCAAAGACTTTCTACAAAAACGAGTAATTAATAAATTAAAATTATATATTTTAAATAACATTAACAAAAAATATACTAATACGTAACAACATAAAAACAAAACTACTTTGTATGTTCCAACAATCCATGTTATAAGTGCAACATGTTTCAGCTTTTCTCCGACGTCATCTTCAGGCTTACAATTAACAATCGTGATACAATGTTAGTTTTGTACACCTTTTATTTTATTTAAAACATGTTTTTTAGAATTGTCTCAGCTGGTCCTACTACTAATAGCACGTAGGGTGTCTATCTGCCTAATATAAAATACAATGGACAAGATACAGTTTGTGGGTATTACAACTTTATTGACATTCTAGTTAATATTTTATTAGTTTACTTCGGATGCTTTTAAAAGCTCAGAGTTGCTAACTTGCGTCACTACTTAAAGGGCTGAAATATGTATGAGAAACTTATTAAGAAGTTTACTTTAGGGCAACATGTTCTGATTAGCATTATATAAAAACTGTATTTATGAAGAGCTGATTCTATCCAGTAGAAGGATGAGCATTATTCTATAAATAAAAGTAAGTATTGCAGTAATATCAGTGTTTTTATTAAAGTATAAGAAATAGTTTTATTGTTTGATTACAATTGGATTCTTACAGACATAGGCTTGTTTAGGATTTGTTGGGCGTTTTATGTCTTTATCATTTTAGAGTTCGACCAACTGTCACTTAGCGAGTAACACGATTGCTCTTAGAGTGACATACGGTCCGTAGCTTGTTTGAAATTTACTATATTATATTGTGTTTGTCTTACAATATAAATTTATAATTGGTGGATTTCATAAGAAAGATGATTTATGCAGTGACTCTTATGGTGATACCTAAGGTTGGGAGTGGGCGATGAGGACCAATCATGAAAACGTGTTCTGGGGTGTCATCAATTTGTTTATATTGGCCTAAAGTGTCATTCAGAACTATGTGACAATCTCTCTGAAGCTCATTCTATAGCTAAAGTAAGAAAACAAAGTTCATATAAACATAGGCCCGAAAACGCATCGTTTTCCAGACATCCGCCATTTTGTTTTTTGTACAAAATAATTCATATCTAGAGAAATTTTTTACTGATTGGCTTAAAACTTGGCACGGACTTTAACTTAACAATGATATATCTCAAGAAAAATAAGCGATTAAATCCAATCAAGCGTTTCAAAATGGCGACTGTTTGAATATTTCAAACCTAAATCACTCAAAAACTGAACATTTTAACAAAACAATTTTAATGTAGGCCTACCTTTTTTTAGCCCTTTTGTTTCACTATCAGATGGTCTCACAGTCAAAACAACCGGATGAAGGATAATAGTTAAGTTATTTGTAATAGTTGGTTTGTTCAACATACAAAAATATCGTATGTACATAAAAAAAATGCTGTTATTATCTTTAACTTAGCGAAGAATCAAAAGGGCTCCAAAAATGTGTCTTGAATGATCCTGTTAAAATGTACAGTTTTTGAGTAATTTTGATTTGAAATTTTCAAACAGGCGCCATTTTAAAACGAATGATTAGATAGAATCACATTATTTTTCTTCAGGTATATCATTGTTAGATTAAACTTCCTGCAAAGTTTGAACTCAATCAATTAAACATTTCTCTATATATGAATTACTTTGTACAAAAAACAAAATGGTGGATATCTGCAAAACAAAGCGTTTTCGAGTCTATGTTTATATGAACATTTTTTCTTATTTTTAGCTATAGAATGAGCTTTAGAGAGATTGCCGCAAAGCTCTGAATGTATGTATAGGCCTACCGTACTCTAACGGCCGCATTTTAAGTCTGAATTGGAAAACATTTTGTACACACCAAAATTTGGTCACTCGGACACCTTTTTGTGATTTTTCGTACTATAATTATTTTGGTTGTTGTTTTAAACTAAAAATAAATAAATATTAAGATTAGTCTGTACATATTGCTTTGGGTCTCCCATAATCGGTCAAAACATAAACTACCATAAAAGTATTCGGTTCACATCGACGTGGGGCAGCTTCTGTGGCAGACGGCCAGGAGGCAAACTGGCGAAGAGAGTCTGTGCCCTGCGAGCAAAGCGAAGGCAATTTTTCCGCTGAGAGCGGAACGAAGCCACGCGAGAACCAGAGCTGGAGGCTGAGGTGTACGAAACGAATTCTAATAATATATTTCGTACACGCAGGCAGCTATTCAGAACAATTGCCGAAATTTTTTTTTGATAACCGAAAATAAATAAATTTAATTTTGGAAATTCGCTCAACTCAGGCCAGCGGTTTAATTTTGTAATCGAATTATTTAATTTAAAATGTTGTCTACTGTATTGTAGCGTTTTATTTCTATGCGCTAGATTACGTATTTATAAAAAATAATTTCTTTTGTTAAAATTTTAAATTTTTGGAAACATTAAAATGGTAAAATTGCATAATTTTCTCAAATTATTTCATGTAACAATATGTCATAATGTTGGAAGGGCAGGGAGGTGATAAAAGCAAACCTGTGTACTTTCTGTCAAGTTTTTCTAAAACTTATGCAAAGTTACTAATGGAGAGAGTTAACTTAGCGAAGGAGTCAAGCAATACCTGTCGTTTAAAAAACTTATTTCTTACACAAAACACCTTGTTTCTTTACTTGTAATACATTTTCACAGAATAGAGTTCATTTAATTTTTTCATTTCACATTATTTTCTCGAAAATTACAGGAATCTTAAAGCTTTGTTCTTATCACAAGTACTATTATGCCCTCCATTAGGTTTTAGCCCTGGTCGTATCGTTTAGTTATTTTTTTTTTATTAGAATCATTTGGTGTACAAATAGCTTTGCTGCAGTAAACATTTGAGTTGTCACATATCAAATACATACATAAATAACGTGCACAGTGAAAATGATAAAAATATATACAGAGTATAATACAATTCACATTAAGCCACATATAATAAAAGTAATTTAAATAAAACATACAAAACTAAATAAACTATTACACATTATACAAATAAACATAAAAAGCTATATAATCTATTTTTTAAACCCGCAGGTACTCCTGCACCGATTAAAACTTTAGATGTACAAGGAAAGTTTCTTTTTAAGGGGAGTCGCACGGTTCCATCTATATCACGTTAAATTTGAAGTGCAGTATTTCGTACCTGTTTCTCAGCATTCACAAAAGGTAATGGCCTGAAATTGTTACACCTTTTGTATAGCACTAATGCCTGAATATTTTAAACTTTTGGTAAGAAAATAACCATTACTTTTCATTTTATGCATTTTTAAAATGTAACCAATTTATTTTGTTTGAAATATGTAATAAAACATTTTAGCTTTTTTTTTAATGTGCAGAATGCAATGAAAAGTAGACATAAATAAAATTATAACATTTTATAATATTATACTTGTATATAAAATACATTTGTATAAAAACACATCATCCTCATAGCTTCCATAGATTCTAAAAAACAATAACAGGTGTGTAAAAAAAAGTTATCGGAAAAACCAATTTTAATTAAACATTTTAAAATATTTTTAATATACATACGAGCTAAGCTCTAATCATGTTCAGATGGGTAATTAGGATCTTCTAACTGTTAGGAAAGCTATGTCCACACTTTTTCTAAATGACAACCGTATTCTTCACCCTCCTCCGGCCTCCCACAAAACTATGTAACCAGTGACCGTCGAAGGACCCGGACTTGTTGTAGGTGAGCCCCAAGACAGCACACATATTTCTTTCAATTATTGTTTTAATTACTTTTGTCAGTGTAAATAAAATATAACCCGTACAAGAAACAAAACCGTGATTTATTTATGTCATTTGTTGCTCAGTCCCATAAAAAAGTACATAACGTGCCATATTCTATGTAGCAAAAACGACAATGTAATGCATATGAAATGTTTAGATAAAATATAATAGTAAGATTGTGAGATTATGAGAACACGATTCCAATATTTTAAAACACCGATAAAAATACCTCGTTTAAATAATACGAACATTTACCAATTAAACCTGCCGAAATGTAGGGAAGGAAAATATCATTATTTTGTGAAAACTAATTTAACGTTACTTTCGCTTCTCCTCTGACATCTACCTAATTAACCTATGTATATTGGTTAGAAATAATTATACAATTTAAATAATCAACATTGCCAGTAATTAGTCCTTTTGCACAATAAAAGCATTAATTACTGGATGTGGGTCTGCAGACACCGCTAATGCCAGAATAATTTCAAATTAACCTCGTTCAAGCAGATGCTTCGTGTTACACAGTTGCATAACCATATTCGTTCATCAGCTCCAGAGCTTCTTAATTTAATAATATTACATATGATACTATAACAATATTTGGGCGAACATAAATTACAAGTTAGTGTTAAGTTTTCTGTTTATATTTTGTGTTGGTATTTATTTGGACTAGTAAAATATATTGTCTCCTACTAAGTTAAGGTGTGTTTATACTATGCTATGCGGGCCGGGGACCAATCTTCAGGCTTAGTCGCTTATTTTACCTATAGTTTGTAAGAATTGGGAAGGACTCTGAGTGATTAGTGAACCCTTACCACCACACAGACACGGGTGGGTCACCTACCTGGCCTTCCCCGCTCAGGTTCCTACTGGGCATTCTACTTTAAGAAATATGTATTTAAATTTCATTTTATAAGTTAAAACAATTATTACCATTGTTATCTACGTAAAATAACAAGAACAAAGAGTCCAAACACGACTTGCTTTTATCAACTTTAACAAATAAACGGCTATAAATACACAAATAGCACTCATTCATTAAAGTATTGTATTTTTAAACTTTTTACACATATTTACATGCCGCATTATATTTCGTCGTTATTATCACATTATATAATTAGAATTAAAAAAAAAACAGAGGTACTAACCTATACTGTTTAGTCACAGAATGTTGGAAACAGTAAATGTTTTCTAAATACGCCTTACTGAAAATATGGAATAGTCTACAAAATTTCTGCTTCAGTGATTTCAAGGGTTGAATAGCTGGCTCGATTTGGATGTGGTCCGAGGGTCACCCTTAAGCCTCTGGCTCCATTTGGATGTTTTTGAGTAGGCGGAGCAGGTAGACTGGCTCGATTTGCCAGAGCCCTGCTGGCGAGTGTACGTTCGTTGGTGGAAGGGATGTTAATCACTCAGAGTCCTTCCCAATTCTTACAAACTATAGGTCTATACTATTTTGCTCATTTACAGTGACCCAGTATCGATCGCCTATGACGTCACCATGTTGACACACACCAGGTGGTAATATTTCAGTAATGTGCGAGCTGTCGTTAACTCGCTGTTGTAACTCGATGGAAAAGGTTCAGTAAAATAAAACTTAGATATTCTTAATCTACATAAAGTACGGATCCTAACAGTATAAAAAAACTTTTATTTTAACAGGTATTACGAATTTTAATAATTAAAAATCTTTGAGAATTATCACTGACTGACATGGAAAAGTTACTAAGCGAGGACGTTTTTTATTTTTGGGTTATAAACAAACTTCCAGCGGGAAAGTTGTAGCCAATGAATTGATCTAAACTTTTCAATTCACCGATTTGGATAAAATGATTACATCATTATAGCTGCCTCCGTGTACGAAATATATTAGTAGAATAAAATTGTTTTTCACCTAATCAACCTCTAACCCAGGCACAATTGGACACTAAAATTCTACCTATTAGGCCTTTGTAGCCTTCGTCACTAAGATAAATTTAATCAATTAAAATTTTTCAATTCGGCTCGTACTATTTTTAGATTGAATAATTTATGGGTAAAAAAAGCTGGACAGTTTACTACTCATTACATAGATTTCATGTCACATATTAATAATGTGATTAGATTTGGTTTAAAATAAAATGTATATGGTCGTAATTGGTTTATAACGTTTTGTTTACAGCTACAAATAAATATTTAAAAAGAAGTGATTTAGTAACTTTTCATTCTAATAAAGAAAATTTCCTAAGAGATAAGTAATACTTGCAGCGTTTACTGATAATGTTTTCGGAAAAGAGATATTTGCATGGAAATCGATTTTATGTCAAACAACTTTCAACAACATGTTTAAGACCAAGTTTTCGTAGAATATATTACGTGAAGAGAATTCACACCGTCTTAACGCCTTCACTTGGGAACTTTTAATACGGTCTCTCAAAACTGTAATCGTCTGAAGCAAGTATACTGAGGGCGAGCTTAGAGGTGCGTTAGGGTTGAGTAGTTTTTCAAGTTAGTTTGGGAAAACCATTCAATAAATTAAGCAAGTATTTTCAATATGCAATAGCTGTGGTTTTTAATTATAAAATAAACATTAGGGGAGGAATCTTTGTCACCAAAAAAACAGGTGCTCTCTCGGTTAACGTAATTTAATTTAGCCGCTCTTGGTGAGATTTTATTGAAATTTAAAATGCATTAACAGTTATAAATATAATCTACTTACCGTTCGAACAATGAAATAGCAATAATATGAGTTGCATTGAATGAAAAAAAACAAACAAAACGTAGTCTTGCAGGCAAACAGGTAAAAAAACATGTTTGCATTACAGATAAAGAACAATGTGTAAAAGGAGGTGTTTTTTTTAACATAGGTAGGCTTAGGAGTTCATCTCGAAGAAGTTATTGTGAGTTGTACTTGACTTTTCGCACTTTAAAACTCCTGATTTGAATTCAATTAAAACCATGTACACAGACCTTTTAGACAATGTCAGTAGTGTCAGTAATGTAAGACTAGAGGTTTAAATCCCGGAACTCGGGACCCCAGTCCATTTTACGGTCCCGTCAATCCCGGTATTAGATAAGTCAAATTCCGAGATTTTCAGGATTGATAATTAGATTTTTTAAAAACGAAATTCATAATTTTTCTCGTAAGTGATGTCTTACTCCTTATTTTCTACGTGAACCTGTTTGTATGATGAACAATATACAGTAATTATATAACTTTAATTAATTAAAAGAAAAAAATACCATAATGTATGTCAAAACTTAGAATTGATGATGTCAAACTGCGAATGTTACTTTTTAATATTCATACATTCTTATCAGCCAAGCCAAACCTCCGTAGCCGTGACACCCTAAGGAAGAGACAGACTAGACCTTCAACGATCTCGCTCGAGTATACGCAGTGTTACATTTTACTATAGTTTGGTGTGTAATAAAATTAGTTTTAAATAGTAGAGTAGCTGAGTAGCCTTCTTAGAGTATTATTTTGTTTGTACATATTGGTATTATATGAGAAATTAAAATTACAGTAGATATTTAGTTTGAAAGTTTTTTTCATTAGTTTAAGTTAAAAATTTATGAACGTTCACATGTTTTTCTGTGTTTTACAAAGTTTTACAGTGTTTAAAGCAGTATATATGTAGCACTTTTATCGCTTGTGTTCGTTCAGCATTTAAAATATATATTACTAAAGTTTGTTTGATAAATAAATACCAATTTCATACGTTGTTCTTTCGATAAAACTCCTAGTTCCCAGCCCCAGGCTAGAGAAACAAATCTTATAGGTTTAATATAGGCCTATATGATATTAAGAAAAAGGTTATTAGATAACCGTTGGTAAAACTTTGAATTCTTTGACATACCAGGAAAATAATATAGGGGCCTACAGTTTAAATATCAAACAAAGCAAAAGTGAAAAGATACAAATATATGCTATAAGAACGCAAATACATTATGTATATAGGCTAAATGTATAAATTGTATGGAGGGTTTAATATAAAGAGTTTAATTACTAAAAAACCTAATTTTCTTTAGGTTATCAGAGAAAAATTAATAAATCTGAATCCCGGGACTATTCCCGGGACCCCAAATTGACATCCAGCAATCCCGAAATCCCAGAATTGAGAAAGTGGTCCGGGATTAAAACCCCTATGTGAGAATAACTAAATGCATTAAGTAAAAATAATAATTTTATAAACAAAGGATTATACTAGAGGGCTCCTTCCCTGCTCGCTACCCCACGTGGCAAAGCAAATGCAAACAGATTATTGTAAATTATGATATTTCCAATAACGATTGATTGGGAAAGATTTTTTTATATTTTTTATATAGATGAGAGGCAAATTTAATTTTAAAAAATACGCCTGAAATGTGATACGATGTAACAACAGATATATATATTTGTAACAACAAATGTTTGAATTATAATGTATTAAACATTGTCGTTTATTTGTTGCATATGTTTGTTTTTATTTTGATAACCTAACCTAAAAAACTTTTGATTGTGAAAAATAACTAACTGAGTTGGTTGCTGTCATAGTGACTGTAAATGCAGTCAACAAACGTGTGTTGGTTCAGAATAGGACACACCTAGAATTCAATTGCTAAGTTTTTATTTAAATCAGCAATCGCTTCTGTTATATGGCTGGGAGTAAACCCCAGTATTTTGATCATTTTTAACCCTTAAAATCAATATTCTGTCAAATCCTTTCTCATTTCACTTCTACAGAGTGGTTTGCACATAGTAGGTACTCTCAAAATTTTAATGTTTTAGCTTTCATAGTTTTGAATGTACGTTGATTTAGAATCGGTCAGTCACAGTCAGGACTTTTTCTTTTATAATATACCGACTATTAATTACACTTTTTATCACTTATTAACACTTTCTGGCCAAAGTCCTGTTTAACCGGACGTTTCAAAACATGCAAGAAGTGCCTACGTCCGCGAGCCAATCACCGTTTGCTTTACTTCCGCCCTCCTATTCTCAAATCACATATATTATTAGATATCTGGTCTCCCTAGCCTAGATTCGAACCCAGCATCTTCTGATCAGGAAGGCGCAACGTTATCCACTAGGCTAAGGCTTCATTAAAGAAAACTGACAAATTAACAAAACTTCAGTTACTTTACTATCGGTATAAATATTACGTGTAAAATAAAAGATAGTTTATCAGAACCATCTAGGAGTGATTATAGGAAGTTGGCTTGGTTGTTCTTAAATTTCAATCTGTATAAGTTGTATTCGTGCGAGGTTTAATTATTCTTTTACTAATTTGTTATTTTTGTTTGATGTGCTAAATATTTTTGAAATTTGATCAAAAACTTTTGTTAAGTTAGGAAATTTTATTTTTTCTACATTTTTTTGTTATAAAGGTGTAGTAGATATTATTTATAGATCTATTAGAAGAAAAAGAAAGCAAAAATCATGATGATATCTTATCAAATAACAAAAATACAGCTTTTTTATGAAACCCTTACAAATTCTTTAAAAACAGGTCGGTACTTTTGGGTACATTATGGGAGAAAATGCCTGGCACTGAAAGGGTTAAAATAAGTTCCAATTGTTTCAATGGAGTAACCATTTAATTCTTAGAATTATTGTATTAAGGAATAATTTTATTTTGTACCGTTAATTGTCATACAATTCAGTTACTATAAGGTAATTACTTAATATATATAATATAAATACTCAATATTTAAAACACCTACACGCTTACACTAACGTAGATGATTGGGTGCAGACAGTTTTTCATAAGAGACAAACCGACTGCAAATAGTTTCGGACAACTGACTGGATGGTCCGTCACGGATGGGTCTGTCTACTAGCTTAAAACATTAACGCTACAAGCGTGACATTAGTTGGTTGGCCATTTCCGTCGACAGCTCTACATTTCGAATTGGATCCAAGAACTAACTCACAAAGCATTTCGTCTGTCTATACTATGACGAATTATTGAAAGCGTAAGGTCCAGAAGTAAACATAAATTAAAGTAGGCGTGTAATAGTTCTCACAAAGTAGAAAATGGATTATTGTATTCAAAATTGATCGACACAAATTAAATATTAGTTATAACACAAAATAAATCACAAGCTAGTAACTGTTCTCGGACCTGCTACTTCGCAATCTCTAAGCTTGGCAATTAGAGCACAAAGTGTTTGAGAAAATGCACCCTCGCGCGTTTCACTTGTTCCCTGGAGATTTGACATTAGTAAAACTACAGATAATACAAACCCAGCCGAATTTATGACTTAAACACGAACTAGTCGTTATGTCTACTAGGTCAAAGAAAACATTAAAGATGAGTATATAGCTGGCACGACTATTCATTACTCAAGAGCACCACGTGGCTAAGTGTTGAACAAAGATGATTGTTTAAAAGCAACTCGTTTCTCTTTTTGTAAAGTTTGCTCATATTAAATTTGAATAGAAATTATATTTTAAAACAAAAAGGTTTCACATACAATTCTATTTTGTTTTAACTTTTTTTTTCAAATCATATTTGATAAGTGGTCAGTAAACTCTATTTTACAAACATGGTATTTTTTACGTAATTATTTGAATCCTGAACTGCAGTAGTTAGGCCTATGTTGGACACTAAGAGAGCTGGTATAGCTTGTACAGTCCATTTTTCTACAGTTAATTCATTAAATCCTACTTACTTTAGTTTTAAAGATATCTAAGTGTATTTGTCACTGTGTATATAATATATTTGTCTTAAGCTATGGTAAACAAATTCAGTAGTAAATGTAATTTGCTTTTTAAATTCATTTTACATGAAACACAATTTTGTATTTTCCCACCATTACTTTTTACATGATCACTCTTGATCTATTTGAGATATTACATAAAATTAAATCTCTACCTCTTCAGAGTTAAGCCTATTGTTACTATGGGGTGAACTAACAAAACCAATCTACTGCAAAAAATATAAATTTTCAATATTTTTTATGGATTCGTATAAAGAAAAAATTTAATTTTTCAAAAAATTGTACTCTATTTTCAAATAGAAGTGCACGCGTTAAATTATAGTATTAATAAACCTATTTCTAAACCATTTAGCCAGTATCACATATGTTTATAAATTCACCAAAACACATATTCAGTAAATAACAGAACATACCTATTTTTTGTCTTACAGGATTTTAAAATAAACAAACAATCAGTGAAAATTCTAAAACTATAGCCTTAATACTTTTAGTGATATTTCGTAAAACGTTAACAAAAACTTACTTGAAAGAAAATAGATGTCAAAGTTTTATTGAAACGAAAACTGTTACGATCATCTGTTCTTGTATGCCACCATGTTATTATTAGCGAATTTTCATAGGAAAAATGAGCTATTGCAGTGGCCTTTATGGTAAGACCCAAGGTCGGGAGTAGCAAATGAGCACCGATCATGGTCCCTAGAACTCGTTTTTGGGTGTCATTAAAATTCATATATATATATATATATATATATATATTTATTAGCTTCTTTACTAGCATTTTATCGTATGGGTAATATTTAGTTACAAATATTTTCTCTTGAGAAATAAATACAAGATTATCGATAAAAAAATACAAATGTTAAAAAATGAACAAATTATTTGCAATAACCGTACTCAAATCAATAGAAGCCAAGATATGAATAAAAAGTATGTGGTAAATTTATCTGAGGTAAATTTTACAGATAAAGAACATAGTATTTTATGTAAAGGATTTAAACATAATTTTAATTTGTATAATAATAATAAAAAAATAGAAAATTTATTAACTGATGCAGAAACGCGTATCCAAAAATTGCCAAGTAAAGAAAGAGATAATATGAGATATGCGGTAAAAGAAGAAATTGTACGTATTAAGAAAAACATGTGTAGCGATAAAAAAGTTATGCCAAATGTAGGGCTAATAAAGGATATTAGGTTGAAGCTTGAATATAATGATTTAATTCTGACGAAGGTTGATAAAAGTAAATCTGTGTGCATAATGATTAAGAATGACTACATTGGTAAAACGGAACAATACATCCAAGATAACCGGTTTGAGCAAATATCTAAAGACCCTACTACGGTGTATTGTAATATTATTAAGAACTGTGTAAAGAGATCAAACTTGCTTATCAATAAACAAGATACACTCAAGTTAATAGAGCAAAATCCAATAGCCCCTGTTATGAGAGGAATACCTAAAATTCACAAACAAGGAATACCAATACGACCTTTGGTTAATTATATTAGAAGTCCAGGCTACAGAATTTCTAAGTTTTTAACTTCTGTTCTTAGAGTAAATATGGATTTGAAAGGAACCTTCAACATTACTGATAGTATTGACTTAGTTGATAAGCTGAAGCATATACCGTTAACCTACAAGTCACGTATGATTTCATTTGATATTTGCAATATGTACACAAACATCCCCACCGATGAAGTGATCGATATAATTGTTGATAAGCTTTTCGAGGACGGCCGCAATTTAGCCTATATAAAACAAATAATAACAATCTTAAAAGTTACTATCAATCAAAATTACTTCAAATTTAACAACCAGATTTATAGTCAGAAATATGGCCTTATGATGGGAGACCCGAAAGCTAGTATATTGTCGGAAGTGTTTTTGCAGGAATTTGATACAAAAATAAATAACACCTTAAATTGTAAACACGACATTATAGCTTACTTCAGATATGTTGATGATACATTGATAATATATAATGAATCTGATGAAAATGAACCAGATACGATGATTGAATCATTTAACCACCTGCATAATAACATGGTATTTACATACGAGAAGGAAAAGCATGGAACAATCAACTACCTGGACATCACTATTTCGAGGAATAAAAACGAACTCGAGTTTAACATATACAGGAAACCAACTTATGTCGATATCACAATACACAACACTTCTAACCACCCCACTATTCATAAACTATCAGCATATAGGTCAATGATAAACCGTGCTTTAAAAATACCTTTAAGTCTAGAAAACTTTAAATTGGAAATTGAATATATAAAAGAAGTGGCAATATTCAACGGGTACCAAGAGCAAATGGTAGACAAACTTCTTTCACAGATAAGGGGGAAATTAAACAATCAAAGTAGGTTGGATAAAAACACACAGTTGGAAAAACATAAAGATAAAAAAGAAAATTATATATTATTTAATTATGTAGGCCAAGAAACACACCGCATTGCTAGGTTGTTTAAAAAAAGATTTAACTATGAAATAGCATACAAAACTAATAATAACATTGAAATGAAACTAAGCACTAATTTAGACAAAATTTTCAAATACAATAACCCGGGTGTGTATAAATTAACATGTAAATCATGCAATAGTGCATATATAGGACAAACTGTTAATTTAAAAAAAAGATATAAGCAACATATGGCGGCAATAAAACTGGACCAACCGGAAAAATCAAATTTCGCTAACCATATTCTGAATAACCTACACGCATATGACACGATAGAAAGCACAATGCAGATCTTAAAACAATGTGACAAAGGATATAATATGAATGCTTGGGAGCGATTTTATATATTTATTGAAAGCCAAACAAGCAAGATTAAAATAATAAATGAGCAAATTAAGTTTGATTCAGACATTATGTACTCTGCATATTTGGATAGTGATAGAACACGAGATACTGATTCAGTACTGAATTGGCCGGCGACCTAATAGGACGTAAAGTATGCATGGTGTGTGCTTTTGTAATGTATGTTTGTGAGTGCATTTTGTGTTCTGTAATGTGATGTTTTTATGTAAAATGACTTTGACGAAGCAATAGTGGATTTCCTGAAGATGCTGACAATTTGAAGCAGCGAAACCGGTCGGAAAAGAAAATGTGTATGGGATGACGTAAGTAAAAGAAAATATTTGTAACTATATATATATATATATATATATATATAAGGATGTATTCAAACACTTTTGGGCTCAGTAGGTGATTTTCCACAGCAGTTCGGACCCACTGCTGGGTTCATTAGCTGAGTCTAAAAGTCTGCAACTTCTGAGATACTCGCACACTTTTGAACTCATCAGACTTTCGGACTCACTGGGTTCAAAGTTCGCTTGGCAGTTTGAGCTCACCTTATGAACCCAGTATATCCCTAAAGACAAATTATATTCCTTGGTGTTTTAATTCGTACTATTTATTACAACCGTTCAATTATATTGGTTTATTTTAATATTATATTATTTAATAAATTGAATTGTGAAGAAATTGAAATAATCTAATA
>JAGFPH010008431.1:22486-45957 GCA_018207615.1 Philaenus spumarius
TAGCTAATAATAATAATATTTATTAGTTAATCTCCTAGTTTAAAATCACCTCTCCTACCCCTCCTACAATAATGAAGTCACTGTGAATCTGTTTAATAATTTAAATATGTTTGTGAGAAAGTATATGCCAGTTTCTGGTACCGTTTATTATTTTTTAGTTTTATTTTCTCTTTTTTTTCGTTGTATATTCCAAAGCTCTTCTAAAACTCGTTTTGTTCTCAATTTGTTTTATTCCTACTACACAGTTGCTCAAATACCCACATAGTTTCTGTAACACTTGCTCTTTACCAAACACTCTACAGTTGAACGTAACTATAGCATTAAAACTCCAATTTTTAATGTTTTTATCCCAACAAATTTGTCTTTGTCCAAACTATTAAGGAGGCTGAGAGGTTTATCTTAACCATGTTAAATTTGAATTATTCATGACCCGTTTTCTCAGGACTCATAATATGTTATTCAAATTTGTATGTGTCATTCCTTGGGTCAAACCCAAAATATAGACACACGATTTTTCAAAAATATATATACCTTTGTATTTTACATTTTTGTTTTTATAAAACTCCAAAAAATATGCATAAAAATTAATTTATAAAATTTTTAAATGGAAACTAGCTTTTTAAATGGAAAATCCTTATCTTAAAATCTACAGTTCTATCACACAAATAACTGATACAAATTTCAAGCCAATACTTCCAGTAGTTTCTGAAATAATGGGACATTTGTAAAAAAATACAACTTTCGGAAAAATGCATTTAAAATTTGTTTAATACTTCTACAATTTAGGAACTTCTTACAATATTTTAGTAAAGTCCAGCGCCATAACACGGGTTGTCTTCACCATCTTCACCATTAAAAGCCTCTTCTAACTTCCTTTTGGCACCTTCTCTTTGCTGTCTTGCTTTTCGTTTTGAAGATTAGTCAGAATTTTCTCGCACGCCAACCCTTGTATTGGGAAAATTTTCAATTAAATGGAAACTAGATTTTTAAATGGAAAATCCTCCAGTTAAAATCTACAGTTTTAGCACACAAATAACTGATACAAATTTGAAGCTAATACTTACAGTAGTTCTGAAATAATGGGTAATTTGTAAAAAAACTACAACTTTCAGAAAAACACATTTTTAAATTGTTTATAACACTTCTACAATTTAGGAACTTCTTACAATATTTTAGTACAGTCCAGCGCCATAACACGGTTTGTCTTCACCTTCTTCATCATTAAAAGCCTCTTCTAACTTTCTTTTGGCACTTTCTCTTTGCTGTCTTGCTTTTCTTTCTGAAGATTAGACAGCATTTTCTCAGCTCTCCAAATACGCTTTGCATCAAATGAGGACATGGCTAGTGCAGTATTTATAGTTGTGGATGTCCCTAATTTATTTGGTACAAGGCATCTGGTAATTCTAAAACCTGTTAAATGCTAAAACTGCATCATAAACCCCAAACTCTAGTGTACTCTGTACAAACACGGTTTTGGGCAAACGAGAAAAAATTACTCCATTCAAGGATTCATTTGCATTCTGGCTTTTGCCATGTAGAAGTTTAGCTAGAATTGTAAAGTTTGCCAGATCCCTGAAAATAGATTTCATTGAAGTCATCACTGCTATAAGATTACTGCTAGATCTACTGAAATACTAAAGTGTGCACGAGTAAAAGAGCAACAACAGGTGACAGGGCTAAAATAACCAGACCAAATCAAGTGACACAGCTACATATACAATTTTGTAAAAATATTTCTGTAAGTCGGATTTATAAAAACTATGTCTTGATTTAAAGCTAAACAACTGTAGAATCAAAATCAACAATAATAAAAAATGTATTTTCTTCATAATTAACCTCCCAACTCCTTTAAAGGCATCTTTTTGGTTCATTCGTGGAATCATTTTAGCTCCAGAAAAATAAGTTTTATTTCTAACATAATGGCCTCAGGCACTGCATGAGTATACTTCGCCCCTGAAATTAAGGAATTTTTGAATGTACACCGTGAAAGAGTTTTGTTACTCCGCCATTTTGTTTTGATTGCACATGTAAAAAATAAAACTAGAGGGTAACTTTTGTACATATCTATCTTATCTTCTAAAGCGAGAGATAATTGTCTGTCTGCTAAATGGATCTGGAATCTCCGTCTAAGGATTTTTGATTTTTTGATTTTATATGGGGCTTTTGGCCACGAGAAATCGATTGGAAATGGTCACCAGTCTGGGAAAATTCGTTTTCTACGACTTTTTATTAAATTAAAAAGTGAAATTTGTCCATTTTAAACAATATAAAGCACAGCTGATGCAAATGTTTTTAATGTCATTACAATAATCATCTGTTTTCTTTTAAACGAAGCACAGCTGATGCAAATGTTTTCAATGCCATTACAATAATCATCTGTTTTCTTTTAAACTGTATTTTATTAGAGGTAAGCCTAATGTTGTATCTATTTATAGTTACCATGGCAACGAATACTTCTGCTAAATAAACATACCCTTTATTTAGTTGTTTAATGTTATAGGCCTAACCTAAACGATGTTCACGGAAATTTGCAATAATAGTTAGTTATTGACGTGAGCGAACTAGGCCCTAGGCCTAAATCGATATTGAAATATTAAACTTTAATTTAGGCCTGACTTATTTCTGAGGCATAGCGTTGAGATTATGGTTAATCCTTTAAACTGTATTTTTATTACAGGTAAGCGTAATGTTGTATATACCCTTTATTTAGTTGTTTAATGTTATAGGCATAACCTCAAAATTCAATAATCCAATATTTATTATTGAAATCATAGCCCTGCTTATAATCGAGCTTTAGCTCGGTCTCCTTGTACTGTAATATAACAACAAAGTTTCAAGTTTGTAGAGTTTTCCATATTTGTGGCATATTAATTGGAAAATAGCGACCTCTTCGTGGGACACATAGTAATAATTTAGTCTATCACTACTGGACAAATAATGTATCGATTGTTAAAATTTACAAGAACTAATGAATAGATTTTGAATAGAACTTTCATTAGTTAAATGTTTTAAATGCTCCAAAACCTCACGCAGACAAAGAAACTATAGATATAGAATCTGTAACATTTCCGTTTGCAAGACAGGTATTAATGTATACTAGGAGAGACCCTTGCTTGCTCCGCACGCGAACCCCCGATGGAACCTTCTAAAAACATATGTTATGTTTTGTTTATAACAAAGGTGTAGGATTAATAATAACCTCAAAACTAAGATGGTAAATCATGTTAAATGTTCAAATCAAATTGTTTCGTATATTTTATAGCAATAGTTATAATAAAGGTTGAAAGAACTAGTAAGGTTCAGGTGTTTTTGGTCAGGCTTAATAAAAAACTTAACCAAAATGTTACTCACTATCAATTACCGTATAGTATCAATAAATAGGTCTACTATATGTGTTATTTATTTTTAATTAGGATGTAACATAGTTTTTTCTTATTTTTAAATTCCTTAACGTAAGTTTTTATTGGTTTGAGTGTGTTGAAACATGTGTTGGTTCAGTATAGGCCTAACTTAAAATATTATTTTGTACTAAAAGCTGAACATCTGAATCAACTGTATTATCTGTTATTTAATAAACGGTACCAGAAACTGGCACATACTTTCTCACAAACACATTTAAATTACTAAACAGATTCACTGTGACTTGTAGGATGGGGTAGGAGAGTTTTTTTTATTAAAGTTGGAGATTAACTAATAAATATTATTATTATTATTATCTAGAGAGAAAACTATTCAATCGATTGCGAACAAATTTGCACCAAACACGTTAATTAGGTCTTTATAGATGCACGTAAAAAGGTTTTGAACATTTTGAAAAACAACCCGCTTTATGGCCAAAAAACCCCCCAAAAAATCAGTTATTATTATTACTATTAGCTAAACGAGAATTTTTAGAAAGATGCGGGTTTTTGTATATGGTAGGGCACATTAAAGGCTACAAATAAGCCAATTTGAACAAAATCGTTAGAGCCGTTTTTTATAAAAAAATTATAACAGATTTTTTGGGGGATTTTTGGCCAAAAAGGGGGTTGTTTTTAAAAAATTTCAAAACCCTTTTTCGTGCATCTATACAGGCCTACTGGACATGTCTGGAGCAAATTTGGTTGAAATCAATCGAATAGTTTTCTCTCTAGCTTTGTATACTTTTATTAAAGTTGGAGATTAACTAATAAATATTATTATTATTATTATCTAGAGAGAAAACTATTCGATCGATTTCGAACAAATTTGCACCAAACACGTCAATTAGGTCTTTATAGATGCACGTAAAAAGGTTTTGAAAAATTTTGAAAAACAACCTCCTTTATGACCAAAAAACCCCCAAAAATTGGTTATTATTATTATTATTAGCTAAACGAGAAATTTTAGAAAGATACGGGTTTTTGCATATGGTAGGGCACATTAAAGGCTACAAATAAGCCAAATTTGATCAAAATTGTTAGAGCCGTTTTTTTATAAAAAAATAATAACAGATTTTTTGGGGTTTTTTGGCCAAAAAGGGGGTTGTTTTTCAAAATTGTTCAAAACCCTTTTTCGTGCATCTATACATACGTACTGGACATGTCTGGTGCAAATTTGGTTGAAATCGATGGAATAGTTTTCTCTCTAGCTTTGTATACATACAGACATACATACAGTCATACAGACATACAGACAGACATTTTGTAAAAACCAGTTTTTTGGACTCAGGGGGTCCCAAAACGGATATTTCCACAAAAATCTCAACATCGATTTTTTTGCGATCACTATACTTTCTCTATACTATAGTATAGTGAGAAAGTAAAAATAATTATTTACTTTTACGAAAGCAGCTGGATTAGTTTGTTTTTATTATAAACAGTTGTTTTTTATAGAAATGTTTTTATAACCTCATGAATACTATAAACATCATTATTTACATCCTCGAAAGCAGCTGGATTAGTTTGTTTCTTATTATAAACAGCTGTTTTTTATAGAAATGGTTTTTAAATTCGTTCCATGTTAATCTTGTTGGGAAAACCAGACCTTTGAGATTAGCTAGCGCCATTAAGGATAAGAATTTTTGACGTCTAAAACCTTATTGCAAAACTTCGAAATGTGACGAATTTTTTGACAACTTGAACATTAAATTTGGTCCAGAAATAACGGAGGAGTTGAGTTCACAAAAAAAACTGCTTCATGTATTACGTATAAGGATTAGTTCTGCGACGCCTGCAGTATACGCAACACGCGCTACACTTTCGCACATTGTGTAGTATTTAAAATTTATGCAGGAGTTATTATAAATAAGTTTAACATGTCAATTTTACTGTTACAAATAAGTTCAACTGATATTTTCGTAAATAGTTCGTCTTTTACTGCCTTCACTAGTGGTTGGTTGCCTTCGCTAATGATCTTGGTAGAAGCAAGATAGTTGTTATAATGTAGGCGCAGTATTGAGTTTTCAGATTATCAAGATCACGTGGGATTGTCTTTGTATTAATTTCATATTATGGTGATTTGTTTAGTTGATGGTTTAATTGTTGGTGGATTTGTTTTACGTAGTCTGCAGTTAATTAGGTTACTCTAAGAAGAAACTACAGTTGTTTATATACAGTCCAAGAATATATAATAATTCGGGAATGTTTAATAACTTTCCTCAACTCTTAACTTAATACAAATATTAAAATTAACTAAATTACAAGCGAAGGACGTAAATAAAACCGAAAAAATGTCACAATTTAAAAAATAGCATTAATATTAATTTTTTTTCATAAAAACATATTTTCAAGAACTATTATTCAACACTGAAAAATTCAGTTAGAACGATACATTTTACATGGTTCGATTTTACTTCTCATCAGTTGGATTCATCCAGAGTGGTCAAATCTACTTCATTCATTGTTCAACCTGGTTGATCGTTTTCCGTTCACTTTAGATAACTAATCAAAGTCACATCCACCTAACCTCAAATAAATTGTGTTTTTAGTGAAATTGAATATTAATCAGTTGTTTTTCGATTATTTCATGCTATGGTAATAATTATTGAAATGGCTACAAATAAACATATTATGTAAATTCTAGTACTGATATTTCTTAATTTTTATACACAATTTCGTTATCTGCTAAAGATGTTTAAATACAACAAATTCTATTAACTTAGAATTTTTTTCTTTTGAAATCCTATTACTTTAAATGAGCAATTCTTGTATCTATCTTTGTATCTGTCGCGGATCTCGAAAACGGCTCTAACGAATTCAAAGAAATTTTGTATTTAGGTGAAGTTTTGATTTTTAAGTACACCCATATATAGTTGTATTTCGTGTAAAAACGCAATTTTTTGAGAAAATCTAATTTAAAAGTTGAAAAATTTTAACATAGGGTCTTATTGGTTACCATGTTGGTTACAAAATAACAACGAAATATTAAATAAAGCGATCAAAGCAGCTGTTTATAACCAAGCCAATTTATACTGTTTTAGCACATTTAAAATAGAGTGGAATAGAACTGAGATTGAGTATTATCCAAAATCAGCAGTTCATTGGATAGTTTTTAATGACTGTAAAAAACAAACTAATTTATACTGTTTTAGCACGTTGGAATTAGAATAAATTGGGCCTGATTTAACAATTTATTTAGTCAAAAAAAAAAGGTAAACTTGGCGAAGATGGATAAATTCTAATAGTAAATTTTTTAATATAGGCCTAGCTCATTTCTGAAACATAGTATTGAGGTTATGTTAATCCTGCAATAATTTTTACTATATTTAGGCCTGGTTTCAAAACTTTAGTTGACAGAAGATAGTAGAACTAGGACTAAAATCGTAATGAAAGCCTCTCACGTTTCTAAAGAATGTATTTGAGGTTATAATTAATCTTGCAAATACTGTTAATACATTTAAGCCTGGTTTCATAATTTTAGTTGACAGAAGATTAACGAGATTCTCTAGCGAATTTTACAACTGCGAGCGAAGCGAAGCAGACATCTGAGGCCGAAGGCCAAGGCGGGGTTGGGACGCGAAGCGTTCAGGGGCAGAGTCCCTAGTAGTAATGAAGCAGGATGGCCGATTGGCGTTACTACAGCCAGATACGGGGTAGGAACCAAGTAGGTTCGAACCCGGATACTGGCTATTGAATTATCTGCATTATACGCTGTTGAGTATTAAAAAAAAAACAAAAAAACAAAAAAAAGCAGGATAAAATAAAAAGAATAATATATTGTCAGAAAGCAACTAACTCCTAGTCGAGTTTGGTAGTGTAAGACAGATGTTACGTATTTAAAAAAAAATAATTTGGGTTTTAAAATGATGAAATAGTTATTTGTATCTTAAGGCAGGAAAGTATCATTTTGTCGCTTCGAAAGGAAATGTTGCCGCACCTAGGGCGATAATTTTCTTGGGAACCACTAAGGTACTTTCTTCCCGTAAGACACACAACATTCTTCCTCCAGCTACAGTTTCAGTAAATAATTTGCATTTTACTGTGGAAGAAACTTTATAAACACACGGACATATATATTTAAAAATAAACGGTACCAGATAACTGCCACATACTTTCTCCCAGTTGAAACTTTATACCTTCCCAAGAGTAGCATAGGAGGAGGTTTTTTTAGAATTTCAAAAGTAGGAAAATGTTACCATGGAAAATATTAGATGTATGTAACACACATCCATATTATATTATTATTTAAACTATTCGATCGATTTCGAACAAATTTGTACCAAACATGTCAATTAGGCCTGTATAGATGCACGAAAAAAGGTTATGACAAATTTTGAAAAATAACCCAATTTTGGCCAAAACCCCCCCAAAAATCAGTTATTATTATTATTATTATTACCTAAACGAGAATTTGTAGAAAGGTGCGTTTTTTGTGCATATGTAGGGTTCATTAAGGGCTACAAATAAGCCACATTTTATCAAAATCGTTAGAGCCGTTTTTGAGAAAATTTTCTCGTGTTTTGGCCATTTTTCGGGGGTAAAACCCCTTAAAAATCAAAAATTTGAAAGAATAAAAAAACGCCTGGAGATATTCCAGAACTACACCTACATACTAAATTTCATCAAAATCGGACCGTTGCTATGGTCTCCAGCTCTGTACACATCCTTATAGACACACGGACAGACATCACAAAAAAACACTTTTTTGGGTTCAGGGAGCACCAAAACAAACAATTACACTAAAAATATTTTTGGGTTCTTGGAGCACCAACACAGATAATTTCACTAAACATTTTTTGGGAGTTCAGGGAGCTCCAAAACAGACAATTCCACTAAAAATTCAAATTCGAAAATTTGGACGAAAGCAATACTTTCTCCATATACTACGTATAGGGGGGGGGGGAGAAAGTAAAAAGAATTGAGGTTATGACAAGAATACACAGACTCGGAAGTTCATTGATGCATTGTTGTTTCAGCAGTTGTTTGACTAACGTATGATTTAGCGGGTGGAAAAGTGTCCATTTAAAAACATTGAATGTACTTTATAGCCCACCTATCAATGCTTTTTGTATGGAATTACTCTATTATTGAGGCAGAAAAGACCTCTTAAAGTAATAGCTGAAGGAAAAATAATAACTTGAATACAAAATACAAAAAAAAAAAAAAAAAAACAAGAGAACGCGTAATTTTTGAAAGAATTTCAGCACCAAGTAACTGTAGTTTTTAGTAAAACCATCGATTCTCCACTACTAGATTTCATGATGGCGAAGTATTGTTAAGGGTCGGCTCTAGTAAAACAGAAAGCAACCTGCGACTCCAGCGTAGCGGCGGTAGGTTACGCGGACATTGCTCATCCTAAATCCATTTAAAACCCGCAATTGTTCAAATAGCGTTTTTTTAAAAATACCAAACTCTTGGGGACAAAATTCTTCATCCGAATGGCTTGATCATTTTTCGCTATAATTAATAGTTACAACGTACACAAATATTTAAAGTCACCCTATAGCGGCGGTATGTTACACGGACATTGCTCAGCCTAAATCCATTTAAAACCCGCAATTGTTCAAATAGCATTTAAAAAAAAATACCAAACTCTTGGGGACGAAATTCTTTATGCAAATGGCTTGGTACTTTTTCGCTATAATTAATAGTGACAACATAAAAAAATATTAAAAATAATTTTTTTTAATTGTTAATAAATATTAAACAAAATGTTTTTCTTAATTTTGGAAAAGCCATTTGCATGCGTATTGGCCATAGCTTTAAAATGACATATCGTTCATAATTATCCGATCAAAAATAAAGGAAAAATATGGATTTTAATTTAACATTGGTCTTATGGAGTGTCACCAACATGGCCGACAGCTAGAGCCGACCCTTAAGTTTTTAGTTAATAGCATAACAAAAAAATATGTGATAGCAATAGCTTAGTTTTTTTTTAATTAGGGCTAAAATTCTCGAAGGAGTCGTCAGACTGGGATCTGAAGCGGATGGAAAGCCAATTTATTTTATTATTAATCAGCAATTTTATTTCTGATTATTGTTATAGGCACTATAGTGATCATGAAAAGCCATGTCGTCGCCCCCCAGCGTGGTCGACATTACAAGTGGGAGGGGGGAATATGGTAGGGGCGCCGTTTACTAAAACGCTTATAACTTGAGAACCGTTCAAGATAGAACATTAAAAAAACCGACAATATACTGTACTCCATAAAATATGAGCTTTAAAAAAGGTTATTGCGTTTATAGTCGTAAAGTTGTTGGTTTATGAGTAAAGAGCATTGTTATTGGTAAATGGGCAAACATTGTGATTAAAATAAGCAAAACCAATAATTTTTGTGTATTTGTTCCTTAGGTCAAGACAATCAAAAAACGTCAGATAAATATGGGTCTGAAATGCCTAGTTTTCTGTCTGTCCGTCCGTTTGTGTTTTTTACAAATTATTTTATAACTTGAGTACTATATTAGATAGAAACTTCAAATTTGGCACGAACGTGTACCTTGGTAGGTCAAACAAGTGTGTAAAATTTATTTACGATATCTTAAACAGTTTCAAGATGGCGATCATTTAAATTTTTGATGTTAAATTTCACGAAAACCGTAATTTTTATAAAAAATGTTTACCAGTAATCAAAAATTTAGAATTTTAAGACGAACAAACTCATACTTTATTTGCTACAATCGGATAATAAATAACTGAGTAATGAGACATTTACCTAATTATTTAACAACTGTACACGGCAAATTGTTGTTTAGTGCAAATTTTGTGTGATATTTATTTAACATCAAAGATTTTAAATGGCCGCCATCTTGAAACTGTTTAAGATATCGTAACGAAATTTTATAAAATTGTTACGGGTGGAAAAGTGCTTCCCAGGCGACAAAGTTAACTCAATGATTTTTTATAAGGACACATTTCCGCCCGCCGCATGATAAGCTGTTCTTTCTACCCTATTAATGAGGCAGAAAAGACCTCTTAAAGTAGTAAGTAGCTGGAAGAAAATTACGGCAATAAAAAAAAATGTTTTTGCCTCGTTTTTCTTTTTGTTTTTCGTGAACGAATAGATGGTAAGCCTGTGGTGATTTCTCTCCGATACATGTGACTTTTTCCACTCACCGTAGCTCAGCGACGACGTGGTAGGGTAACCTTGTTAGGTATTCAAACTAACACTTGTTTTATATAAATTGTTAAAAGCTTTGACAACACATTGCGTGCGGCTGTCGTTATTTACTATTGCTCTATTTACAACGAACACACATCCTGTTTGGAAGCTGTTCTTGTTAAATTATTCATCAGAAAATATTATCAAGGTCTGACAAAAAAATACGCGTACAACATAATTGCTCATTTTTTTATTACATGCCCTTGCCCTGTAAACAGTCGACACACATGATATATTTTAAAACATGAATTACACGATAAGATTTTTAATTTTGTTCTGAATTTGGCCATGAAAAAACATGTTTTGCCTCGTCTCTCATTCTGCCTTTCGTGAACGATTTGATGGCGGCGTTTGGTAAAGATCCTGCAGAAGATAGGGGTGACATTACTTTTTTTAGTAAGTAAAGCCCTATTCTGAGAATAGCCCAGCGGAACGTGAAAGAAGCCCAGACCGTAGGGAAATTACTGCGACCAATGCGCCATGTAAGGTAACGGTCCCTCGCATGGGCGCCCATATGATATTTTCTAAGGGGGGGGGGAGAGGAACTAGACCGGTGTATGGAGTGTGTAACACCGGTCTATAACACGTTCACTGCTAAGGACGCACATGTAAGCTTGACACTGAACACTATGAGAAACGGCCGACGCACAGTGCATTGCATGCCAACCCCCGTATTGAGAGTATTTTCAATACACAATGTATTGCGTGCTTCGCACAGCAACCCCAGTATTGGGAGTAATTTTAGTACACAGTGCATTGCGTGCTTCGCACGCCAACCTCTGTATTGGGAGTATTTTCAATACACAATGCATTGCGTGCTTCGCACGCCAACCTCTGTATTGGGAGTATTTTCAATACACAATGCTTTGCGTGCTTCGCACGCCAACCCCCGTATTGGGAATAGTTTCACTAAACAATGAATTGCGTGCTTCGCACGCCAACCCCCGTATTGGGACTATTTTCAATACACAGTGCATTTTGTAAAAAATAAAATAAGTATATATATAATCAAACGGCACATGTAAAACATATTGTAGTGCTAATCTCTTTAAAGAAAAATACCTGACTATAGTTATTAATATACATATTTACCTTTCCTGAGACCTAGGTCTTGGCTGAGGCCCCCCTCTGTCCATAGGTATGGGCGCCTGTGGACCCTCGACCATTCTGGGCTTCGCGGCAAGCTGTTCGCAATGTAGCCAAAAATGGTTTGGTTTGTGCTCTCCAGGCACAACTCGGCGCACATTTAGAGGATTGGTTTCTTTGAAGCAGAGGGTATGCTAGGGCCTCTTGCGCAATTATCTTACATGGATAGTGAACAAGATCATTTATCGGGAGTTTCCTATGAATTTTGTTCCGGGAACTGTACCTAAAACATCATTGCACAGGATTACAGTAAATTTCGATTGATGTAACTCACAAATTGTACTCGGGCTTATATACTTCTTAAATCCCTACCCAAAAACAATTAAACGGTCTAACTCCGCAATTTTGAATCGGGAACCTGTAAAAAAAACAGCAATTTTGAAGCATATTTCTTATTTACTACCCATTATCAATCCGGGAATAAAACATTTATATATATATTTATATAAATTAATGAACTTTGGGTATCGTCTCCAAATATGATCTGAAACTTATAGAAACGAAGTCCTACCCTCCTCCGACCAACTGTTTTCAAGTTGGGTCGAGTGTAATAGCTCTTATTTTCTTAAAAAATTCGGCTAATTACATGAAACGCACCCTCGACGGTCAGTCAACGCCCAGCGAGTGATGTACCTATGCGTTGTGTGTGTGTGCATTCGGAGCGAAAGGCCGAGCAGGACTGTGTGAACAATGCAGTGCGGAGTGAGTCTGACTGATGATGAGTCTTCGACCTTCGGTACTGTTTGCGAGCGCCGAGGGAGACAAGTATACGGTACCCCGTTTTCCGAAGAGGGAAAATAAAATCCCTCCCGGACCAAAACCGGCAGGGCAAGAACTTTAGAAGGGGGTGTGTAGTGGTAGATGGGAAGGAGCAACTGTTTAAAGTGCCTAGGGCGCTGGGGAGGTTGAAAAGGTCCTGGGGAGTGCATGCCCTCTTGAAATTGAGAGTGTCGGTGGCGAACCCAAGGTGGTTCTAGTACGCCTTGTACCTAGCTCAAAACCAAGTTTAGTTCTAATATTAAACAATGTTTTCGTCAATTGTTTATTTATGAAACTAATCTAATGATTAATGCATTTCCTCTTTTAAAATGGCTAAAGTGACCTCTGATATCCAACACTTGATAAATAAGACATTAACTAAACAAGTTTTCAGTATAACATAAACCATATTTTATGTTTTCCCCTTCACTTTATAAAAGAAACAAGATTTTGCATATTTTGTTTTATGATACATACACACATGTATAACGCACACATAAACACTTAGTTATGCATGTAAATAATGCGAAATTGAAAATGTTTCCCTAGTAACCTTCAAAGTCAAACTATAACTTATTACCGAATTTCCATAGATATTGCAGTGACTCTTTTGGTGAGACCTAACGTCGGTAGTGGCCAATGAGCACCGATCATGGTCCCCAGAACACGTTTTGGGGTGTCATTAAAAAATTTGATACACAGGATGTCCCCGAACTTTCTAGTCCCCTTTTGTGGATTTGTTCCTGGATCGAGACAAACATATTTCACAATATAAACATGGGAGCTTAATATTATATATACACACACGCACATATATATATATATATATATATATGATTTTTAATGACACCCCAAAACGTGTTCTGGGGACCATGATCGGTGCTCATTTGCTACTCCCGACCTTGGGTCTTACCATAAGGGCTACTGCAATAGCTCATTTTTCCTATGGAAATTCGCTAATAATATTAATCTGGTAGTCAGGATATCGGATTCATTTAGTAGCGTAGTAAGAGTAAGATAGACAGATATCCGTGATTATTGGTTACGCGATGGTGATGTCATCAGTCCTTAATTTACTTGCACCTGCTTCCTGCCTTTTATCAAGCTACAGTAGTTGGAATTTTACGGATCCTGGGATTGGTCCCGGGATTCGTTTTTGCGGTCCTGAAATCACGGAATCGAAAATATCGTCCGGGATTGGATCCCCTAATCACAGTAGGTACGCAACTACAATCTTAACATATTTGCATTGTTTTAGGTTGTAAGTTATGGAAACTCAAGCCTGATACGTGAGCGATTCCCCCTTCCACTTCCTGCCCTAATGTTGTTTAGAAGTAGTAAACATCTGATGTTTGTACAACCATGGAACATCTTCAATCAACATCTGTTAATGGATAAATACAGCGCGTGCCAAAATAAACAGTGCCGAAATTGTAATTGACTTCCCCTTTGAATTAATTAACGTTAATTTAAATTTGCTTTTCTCAGTTTCTTTGGCACAAAACTACTTATAAACTCTAACTTTCAGAACGCCATTATGTAGCGGCGGGGCCGTCGCGGATATTCCCATTACATTTGTACACTATTTTCTGTATTAATGAACTGGGGGGGGCCTCGCTCATATTTTCACGATTAATTAGGACAGAGGCACGTTTAACGGGATAGGGTGGCGGTGGAGGTAGCAGTGACCTGGATCAAGACGTATGCATATAAAAGCCAGAGTTTTTCCGTGAATGACAGGATCTGTTTGTATAGTAGAGAGAAGCAATGGCCTTGTGTAAAAACGTAATTATTGCCTACAAATAATTCGTAAGAGTCGTTTTGAATGAAAACATCGTTGAATCTACTTTTGATTAAATACTTGTTTCTTACAATAGGTTTAAGTATACGCATCTTTTTATACTTACTATTTTATTAACTGTTACTTTTACTATGCAAAACAATTAAATTTAATCAAGAAAACCATCTATGATAAAAATATCAGTAGGTTTATCTTTTTATCGATCAGTACCAATATTGTGCGGTGTCATTAAAATGTATATATATACAGTATGTGTTTATATGTGTTCGTACTCTAATTACCGCCTATTTCGTCCAATTTGGTCCAAATTTGGTGCACACTTTGTTAAAAAAATCTAGCTACCGAAAGGACGTTTCTTGACTAGAAGGTAAGGTTGTTTCTCCATAGTTTTTCTTATTATATAAACTTCACTTAACACTTGTCCAGTCTTAGCCCAGCGCGTATTCCTGACTTTAATTAATCAAATAAATGTATGAACTGTAACAAGTATAAGACATGTACAAAATAACATTTTAACCATTTTATATTACTTGTTTTATATTACTTGTTGCCTGAATATGTCGTCAGTGGAACGGTGAAACATGTAGGGATGTAAAATCAAGGATCGCTAACACATACAAGATATTATTAAGTTGCTTTTTTCGGAAATTAAGTCGATTAATTATCACCCTTCGGTTTGATCTCGATAAGAAGGTACTTCAACTTCGTTACAATCTGTAAACGCCTAAAAGAACCGACTAATCGATTGTATCCTAGACGAACGGACACCGCTGACCATTAGCCTTGTAGAGTTGTTTTATCTCCGTTGTAAATCTCACATTGTAAAGCTTATTAACAAAGTTCCGTGAATATAAATAAATTAGCATGCGTTTAAACGTAAACCCGCCCATCGTTTATCATGTGGCTTCGTAGAGAGCAATATATATGTAAAATAAATTAATAAAACCGGTTATTATGAAAATAAAATCATATTCCTGCCAAACTTGATATCGGCCTTGGCATATACATCTGTTGGTCTATAGGTGAGTAATAACTTCGCAGTAAGGTGTGTATTGATGCGGGTGTTGCGTAATGAAAATGGCGCTATAAAGCTATAATATAGTGCTATAAGCTGTAAAGTTTAGCGATATAGCGCACCTACCGAGCTCGGATATATTTATAGCAAATCTGATGCTTGCGTACAAGTTTAATGTCATCCAACTTATTAGCTTGGTTTTCAAGATGTGATTGTATTAGCATTTTTATTTTCTTACGACCAAAATTCAAGGGTTTTTCAGGACTTAAATTTTATCACAAACAATATGTGTATATTACACATGTTTGAGATGGGGTGGTAGGAGGGGTAGGGGGTTTTGGAATTTTGCAAATAGGTTTTCTAAGGATCCTTCTGACGGAGAATAACTGCCCCAGGTCAAATCTTGCATAAATCTTTCAAAAATATTATAAAATTATAAAAATCATTTGCAAAATAAAATGTTTAAGCCTAGCGAACGAATGCTGAGTTTTATTTTCTACCAACAGAAATTCATGGCTTTCCATAATATGCCACAAAAAAGGGGTTGCCGTTTAAAAAATCAAAGTGGCCCCCTTTCAAAATGGTAGACATTTTTACCCCTCCCCCATTAAACAGAAAAAGTGTTATTATAGTTATGGTAGAAGTTTTTCGTTGACATAACAATCAATTTAAATTATAAATATTTAAATTTATATCAATTAAAAAAATCGAAAGTTGGCCGCCATTTTGGAATAAAAAACATTAAAAAATGTTTTTTTAAATGAGAACTTGTAGCCTAATAAACAGAGGGCTTTCGTTAAACAACAATTTGAACAATGACATCGATAGCTGTATTATGTTTTTAAAAAGTTAACAAAAACAGTATTAGTTGATTTTCAAAAGTTATTTGTTTGTCTAAAATATTTATTAGTGTTAAGAGCGTTTTCATTGGTTCAAAACGTTTCTATACAAAAAATATCATCCGTTCAGGGGAGTGTTTTTAAAACTTTATACTCTTCTAACTTTTAAACGGTTAGTCGAAACCGGAAAAATGGCGGGTAAGATAAAAATTTCAGTCACCAAATTAAACAGAAATAAAAGCCCAGAGGAGATACTACTTAACTTTTTTTTAATAGCTCTTATAGATTTCAAGAGGAACAGCTGGCACACTTATATCAATCACCCTGTATACCACCGTTGACCGCTATCGACTTGTACAGGGTGTCCCATAAGTAAAGTGCCAAACTTCGGGAATGCCTTTTAAGATACTGAAATCTGAAAATATCTTATTTTACACTCTACATATTGATTGTTATTTTTATTTTGTATATACACATTTTTAATTAAATAAAATATAATTAACAATCTCTGAAGTTATTATTAAATGAGTTCTTGACAATATACCCATAAATTACAAATAAAATTATTAATTATTTGTAAGATCATTTCAGGAAGCTACATATAAGTAACATTTTTAGCCGTGGTTACAATCGATATTTACAGTTATGAATAATACGAATTCAATAAATCGTGTTACATATGAAGGCATCCCGAGATAATAATAATATTTCACATTACAAGTAAAATTAGCTATCATATCATTTACGAACTCTGAACTTTCGTTCGATCTATTGTGCAAGAAATTTTATCTTGACAAGCAATTTGTTTTCCAATTCATTTTGAGGTTATCACTCGAGGTCTTGGGAAAGGTTAGATTTTATTTTCACACTTAAACTATTTGAACCGGATACTTTTATGGTATTTTACGTTTTGATTGATTTTGGGGGACGGGCTATAATGTCGCGTATAATAACAAAATTTGCAGAACAATATCCTATATCTATTTTTTTTTTTTAGATAAACAAAATAAAATGTTTTATTCTATTAAAAAAATCTTAAAAATTCTTACTTCCTGTCAAGAAACGTACTTCTAGTTGTTGGATTTTTTTGGCAAACGAACTCGTCCGAGTGAATTGGAAAACCAATGCGTTTACCAAATTTAGACCAAATCGGACGTAAAATGCGGCCGTTGGAGCGTGAACACATACCTATAATATACAGTTTTTAATTGCGGGTAAGATAAAAATTTCAGTCACCAAATTAAACAGAAATAAAAGTCCAGAGGAGATACTAGTTAACTTTTTTTTAATAGCTCTTATAGATTTCAAGAGGAACAGCTGGCACAATTACAGGGTGTCCCATAAGTAAAGTGCCAAACTTAGGGAATGCCTTTTCAGATACTGAAATCTGAAAATATCTGAAACTAGTTTATACTAACATATAATGCTTCCGACTCCGTGCTTGCTCCACTTTCATATCAGGGCGATGGAAAAGTTGTCCTTCATAATTTTAAACATGTAACACGTATTAACTCCAAACTTTCAGGATGTTAGGGTATATTGGGCAAATTCTGCACCTTTTATAAAGAATGAATTTTACTTTTATTCGGTTAAGGGTATGTTGCAGTAAACAATTTTAAATATTAACCCTTATTGTGTGATACCTCATTTTAAAACCCTCGTTGAAACTAGACAATTTTTTAAAAGTAAACACCTCTCCGACACCCCACCTAAAATAGCGGAGCTAAGAAATTCAGATGTTCCATTTTTCTACGTATCGTATTCTACATGCAATTAGATGCGTATTGATTTTACGATACAGAAACATTGCAAAATTTTTACATTATGATTTAGGACAGATTTACTACCAAGAATTTTTTTCATATTTATGTCAATTTAAAAATCTGAACTTCTTGGCTCCGCCATTTTGGATTATTGTATCGGAAAGGGGTTTACTTCACACCGATTTTCTCTTCTCAACGAGGGCTTTAAAATGAGGTATCACACTATAAGGGTACCAATTATTAGGTTGAGGGTCAACCCCTCCCCCCCCGAAATCCTGAAATTTAGTAGTAAAAATTAATAATAGGTTTAAAAAGTGCAAATCTATATATATAAAATCGAAATACCACTCATTCACTCACTCATCACGATTTCTCAAAAACTACCGAACGGATTGAAATGAAATTTGGTATGTAGCTTCCTCTAGGGCCATAGGTGCTTACTAAGAAAGGGTTTGAAAAAAATTCGAAATTTTAGCGGGGTTTGGGGGATTAAAGTTATTAAATCACGATTTCTTCAAAACTACCGAACGGATTGGAATGAAATTTAGTATGTTGCTTCCTCTAGGGCCATAGGTGCTCACTAAGAAAGGGTATGAACAATTTCGAAATTTTAGGAGGGGTTTGGGAGGATTAAAGATACTAAAATCATAATTTCAGATCTTTTATTATTATGACAATAGTGCTTTCATTATTTAAGATCTATATATATAAAAGCCAAATACCACTCACTGACTGAACACTTAGAAAGAATACAATTACGTTAAAAAGACTGAAAATACCAACCACCACGGGCAACGCCGTACGGGTCAGCTAGAAATTATAAAATAGACAACACAATAAAGTATCCAGCAACATATTTTACATCACTGTGCATTGCATGCATACTAGTGTTTAGATTTACTTGATTAAATTACAACGTACAATACACATGGATGCAGTAGGTTACAGCCTTACTCTCTTGTGAGCTTGATCTGATCTGTTAAATACCAAAACTATGTAAAAATACTTTACTCTAACAAAACACGCAATGCATTGTGTATTGAAAATACTCCCAAAACAGTTGTGGGCGTGCGAAGCACGCAATGCATTGTACCTTGAAAATACTCCCAATATGGGGGTTGGCGTGCAATGCATTGTGCGTCGGAAGCTTCTCATAGTGTTCAGTGTCAAGCTCACATGTGCGTCCTTAGCAGTGAACGTGTTAAAATGGTTTAAATCCCCGAAAAGTTTTCTGGCTACGGCCTTGAGGGTACTATTTAATTTTTTTGACTTGCAACCCCCCCCCCCGCTATAACGATTTTGATACAAAATGTCTGTCTGTATGTATGTCTGTAATGTGTCTGTATGTGTACAAAGCTAGAGCGAAAACTATTCGATCGATTTCGAACAAATTTGCACCAGACATGTCAAGTAGTCCTGTATAGATGCACGAAAAACGGTTTTGAACATTTTTGGAAAATAACCCCCTTTTTGGCAAAAAAAACCCAAAAAATCAGTTAACCCTTTGAGGACCAAGAAGTGATAAAATGTGAAAAAACTATATATTTCTTTATTCTTGTGATTCACTAAGGTTGTTTAGTAAAAAACTTTTTTTTACAAAAGTAAAGTAAAAGATAGTTTATCAGCACCATCTAGGAGTGGTTAGTGGAAGTTTGCTTGGTTGCTCTTAAGTTTGAATCTATATAAGTTGTATGTGTGAGAAGTTTATAATAATAACTTAGATCAGTTCTTATTTAGTAATTAATTTAAAGCAATATGCTACCCTTTTAATACAAAATACTGACAAGTGAAAGACTAGAACATGTTTTAAAAATTGGGGAAATCACATCATATAAATTGACAATTAATTGAAAGCAAGTAATAGCCAACAAGTCCTGCTTTTTGGTGGCATTTGTTGAAACTAGGTATAGACCTGATGTTTTACAGAACTGCAATGGTACTCTAAAGTACCTCCAGGCCTCAACTTGTAGATAAAGCCACTGTTACCTTTTATAAAGACAGTTGAATTGGGTGGTACTTAAAAGTACCGTCGGGCAACAAAGGGTTAAGTTATTATTTTTTTAATAAAAACGGCTGTAACGATTTTGATAAAGTGTGGCTTATTTGTAGCCTTTAATGTACCCCACTATATGCAAAAAACGCATCTTTCTAAAAATTCTCGTTTAGCTAATAATAATAATAACTGATTTTTGGGGTTTTTTTTGGCCATAAAGGGGGTTGTTTTTCAAAAATTTTCAAAACCTTTTTTTGTGCATCTATACAGGCCTAATTGACGTGTTTGGTGCAAATTTGTTGGAAATCGATAGAATAGCTTTCTCTCTAGATAATAATAATAATAATATTTATTAGTTAATCTTCTACTTTAATAAATCACCTCTCCTACCCCACCTACAATTATGAATTCACAGTGAATCTGTTTAATAATTTAAATATGTTTGTGAAAAAGTATGCGCCAGTTCCTGGCACCGTTTATTTATATTTATAGCCTAAATGACTAGAAATTACTTTATTTTTAATTTTAAACCATTCTACGTAATAATCACTAATATTTTAAAGCTTACGCACATGTGCGTCCCCCCCTCCAGCACCCCTTTAACTGAATAAGGGTAAAATTCATTAATTTCATTAAAAGGTGCAGAATTTTCCGAATAGAACTTCATGAAAGATTGGAGTTAATACGTATAACAGGTTTAAAATTACGAAAGTGTTGCGGAACTTTTGCAACACCCTATAGTCTAGAGGCTGTACCCATGCTGGCTCATCTCGACATCTCTTGGCGAAGCAAATGCAAACAGATTATTGTATACTCTATTTTAACGGAAATTACTATTTGTTAGGACAGAGGCACTTATATCGAGGTAAGGTGGAGAGGGTAGCGGTGGCCACCTGACTCGTGCCGGTAACATTAACTTTGAACCAAGTTTGACCATTTATTCAAAGTTATTTTTGTTTACGTTTCGGGGAAGCAGAATGACCGACAGGCTAAAGGCGCTCGTCCTGTGTGAAACCTATACTACACTCGATTTCACGTTCACTGTGCAGTACAGAACGCCCATAAGCCATGCTATCCTTACGACAGTCTCAGCGATAATACCCAATTAAAAAACATCAACTCCCATGCTACGCTCGGTCAGTTGACGCAACCCGCATGACAATAAACGTGATGTTCGCTGTAATGGTAGTAGCATGTCTATTCTCCCGTAAGACCTCTACTGAACGTGGAATCAAGTGTAGATAATGATTAGATTCGAACGTAGTTACTCTTTGATGTACGCGCCCCCCCCCCCCCCCCCGTCTTCATTACTCTAACTCGTATATAGTAAAGACGAATACATTTCATTTTAATGAATTATTCATTTTTAGAAAAGCTTTTAAATGTTTAGTTAATTTTAACACAGACGAAGGAATACTAATCAGTAACAATTTGTGGGCTGTAGACAACAACAGGTTAAATGTAACCAAAACAGTAAACAATGTTTCTGCTTCTGTAATTACATAATCGCTTTGAGTTGCATTTAATGAAAGGCTTCATTGTCCCGCTGAAGTAAGCGAAGAGTGATTAGAACGCTTTATTTCCTAGACAAAACAGATCAGGCGATAACGTGATATTACGGTCGTGTTAGTTTACTAAGATTATACCGGGTAATTCATAATACGGCAACTTCTCGGATAGCTAAAAATAAGGATAAACTCTCATATAAACATAGGCCCGAAAACGCTTCGTTTCCCAGTTATCCGCCATTTTGTTTTTTTTACAAAATAATTCATATCTAGAGAAATGTTTGATTGATTGAGTTCAAAACTAGGCACGAAGTTTAATCTAACAATGATCTATCTCGAGAAAAATAAGCGATTATATTCAATCATGCGTTTCGAAATGGCGGCTGTTTGAAAATTTCAAACGTAAATTACTCGAAAACCGAACATTTTAACAAAAAATGCCAAGATAGCTTTTTTGTAGCCCTTTTCCCTATCTATGGTTTCACTGTCAAAACAATCGGATGAAAGATAATAGTAAGGTTATGTGTAATAATTGGTTTGTTCAACCCGGCATTCTATACCAATGTTTAACAATGTTGTATGTACTTATCTTATTTTATTAAACGAGCAATTCTTGTACATTTGTTTATAAACTTATTTCGGGGATCTCGCTAACGGCTTTAACGATTTTGATGAAAATTTGTATATAGGGGTTTTTTTACGTCAGGAATCGAATGCGCTAGGTCTTATGTCTGCAATAATGCGCATAAACTGGGGAAAATGCGCATAACATTTAAACTCTGAACTTATTTTATATACCAGTTTTGAAGTCACTAAATATAGGCGAATGGATACATTATAGATACAATGAAGATATTTTACAAACAGATGTTAATCTGTTATTTTAATTCCAGATGTTTTATACTAATTTAACAAACATAAATCACTAGCTGACCCGTACGGCGTTGTTCGTGGTGGTTGGTATTTTCAGTCTTTTAAACGTAATTGTATTCTTTTTAAGTGTTCAGTCAGTGAGTGGTATTTGGCTTTTATATATATAGATCTTAAATAATAAAAGCACTATTGTCATAATAATAAAAGATCTGAAATTATGATTTTAGTAACTTTGATCCCCCAAACCCCTCCTAAAATTTCGAAATTTTTCATTCCAATTCTTAGTGAGCGCCTATGGCCCTAGAGGAAGCTACATACAAAATTTAATTCCAATCCGTTCTGTAGTTTTGAAGAAATCGTGATTTAATAATTTTGATCCAACCAAACCCCGCCTAAAATTTCGAATTTTTTGAAACCCTTTCTTAGCGAGCGCCTATGGCCCTAGAGGGAGCTATATACCAAATTTCATTCCAATCTGTTAGGTAATTTTGAAGAAATCGTGATTTAGTAATTTTTACCCCCCAAACCCCCCTAAAATTTCCAATTTTTTAAAACCCTTTTTTAGTGAACACTTATGGCAATAGAGGAAGCTACATACCAAATTTCATTCCAATCAGTTCGGTAGTTTTGAAGAAATCGTGATTTGATAACTTTGATCCCCCAAAACCCCCCTAAAATTTCGAATTTTTTCAAACCCTTTCTTAGTAAGCACCTATGGCTCTAGAGGAAGCTACATACCAAATTTCATTTCAATCCGTTCTGTAGTTTTGAAGAAATCGTGATTTAATAACTTTGATCTCCCCACAACCTCCTAAAATTTCGAATTTTTTTAAACCCTTTCTAAGCGAGCGCCTATGGCCCTAGAGGAAGCTACATACCAAATTTCATTCCAATCTGTTCGGTAATTTTGGATAAATCGTGATTTAGTCATTTTTATCCCCCAAAACCCCCTAAAGTTTCCAATTTTTTAAAACCCTTTTTTAGTGAACACTTATCTCCCTAGAGGAAGCTACATACCAAATTTAATTCCAATCCGTTCCGTAGTTTTGAAGAAGTGATTTAATAACTTTGATCCCCCCAAAACCTCCTAAAATTTCGATTTTTTTAAAACCCTTTTTTAGTGAACACTTATAGCCCTAGAGGAAGCTACATACCAAATTTCATTTCAATCCGTTCGGTAGTTTTGAAGAAATCGTGATTTAATAACTTTGAT
>JAGFPH010008432.1:0-12010 GCA_018207615.1 Philaenus spumarius
TGCTTGCTTCGCCAACCCCCGTATTGGGAGTGTTTTCAATACACAATACATTGCGTGCTTCGCACGCCAACCCTCATATTGGGAGTATAGTATTTTCAATACACAATGCATTGCTTGCTTTGCCAACCCCCGTATTGGGAGTGTTTTCAATACACAATACATTGCGTGCTTCGCACACCAACCCCCGTATTGGAGGAATTTTCAATACCCAGAGCGTTGCGTGCTTCGCAGGCCAATTTTAAGCCTATGTGTAGACAGGATCATTATTTTGCAAATCACAGTACGTTCCCGTCTTAATTTTTTTCCCTGAAATTCTGAAAGCGATTCGGATAATCAGTGATTCGGATAGTTTATAGTTTTACTGTACATTTTTTGATAAATTATTAATACTTTGAAAACATGATTTTTATCCAATCGCGGACAATTTGATTTATGTTAGACATTTTTTAATGAGTTCTTGTTTTCAAGTATATGATTGTAAAACAAAAATGTAACAAACAAAACAACTGAAAATGCTAGCACCTTTTCTAGTGAAAGGCCTATTGGAAGAATTTTCATTCTTAGTAATAGAAACTGAAATCACGTGCACTCTGGGTGGGGGGTAAGCAGCGAAGCTTTAATATCGTGGCTTTATAAATAGTTATTACTTTGTTTCTTTCTATTTAGTTCTTTGTAATCTAAAAGATTGTCCATTTTGCCACTGCGTAATCTGCATAGTAAACATATTTTTAAATCAACAATTAAGATCATCAATCTTCTATTGTGTTGGTTTACATCTTGTCCAGTAGAGCTATTGTAAACATTTAGTACTGCTTCTACTTTTTAGACACGATTTTCTTATTCAATCTATCTCCTGCTTTTGTCGTCACACAAACCTCTGTCGACGCCATGCTGTATTTGAAATATTAATTGTTACTAATTCATAACTAGATATTTCAGTCATTTTCAGCAAAATTTTATTTTTGCTATAGGTTATTTTCAGACTTTGAGGACAAAAGTTGAGCCAGGTTCATTGACTGTGTATGGACGAAGTGCTCACAATTCATCTTGATTTATCTTCTAGTCTAAGGCCTTCTGTCATACTGAGTGACGGTAGCTCAGTTGGCAAGGCGAGAACTGCCATTTGCTATTTCCATGAGCTGTTCCCCTCCCTGTCTTCTTTAATCTAACTGCCGGAAAAAACAAATATTTAAAAATTATTATATAAATTATATCTGCTTATATCTCCTAGCTTAACCCTTTTATTTGAGTTCATCGACGCGTTTCGGAGTTCCTCCATTCTCGAGACCTACTTCAGTACTGGATTCATCCGTTTGGGATTCGTCTTTATATACAGTCTAGCCCCGCCCCTCCTCCAACCGGTACTGCCTCTGGCCACACGTTCCTATGGCTACACGAACCTACGTGTTTATTTTATTCTTTAACACTTTCAACATTTTCAGATTCTGGAATGTTATTTCTGATTGGTTGTATATTTGTTCATTAATAATATTTTCTCTGTTCATCTTTAGCTTAAAAATTTTATATTTTCCATTATATTTAAGCGTCTTCCTTTACGCCAATCCTTAAAATCCTTAATTTTAAAATATTTGTGGAGATGAAAATAATGTTTAAAACAACCATATTGCCAAGCCTTGTCAAAGTTGGGCATTTCTGTTCATTCTAATTCTGCTGACATTACTGGAATACTTTATTTTAAAAACACTTGTTTGTAATTAATTGTGTAAAATTAAATGTGCCTGTAATACAATTGGTTTTTACTTACTCGCTCCCAAACTTTTTTATAAACAAATGATTCATTTGATTCGGCCTGTTTTTGAAGTGAAAACTTCTTTAGGCGCAACGAGCCCTTTTTGGATGATGTAAAATATACAAAGTTGTGGCGTCTTACAGTAAGACGCTTTTGGTTTTTGATTTCTTCTTCTTCATTGTTTTACACACGTGCTAATAAAAACCAGTAGTTAACCCTTTGACCGCCAAGGGCCGATCTAATCGGCTTTTACTAACTGTCTGAATACCGCCACAGCCGATTACATTGGCTCTCAAAAGTTGTCTGAATACCGCCATAGGCCGACGTGATCGCCTACGGCAGTTTGTCTGAACAGCGCCACGGCCGTTATAATCGGCTTTTAGTATTTTGTTTATTTAGTCACTTTTATTACCTAAACCTGTATGTTTTCTAAACTTATGAAGAGGATAAGATTTGGCCTTTCATATTGTAACAACGTATTTTTAGTTTACTTCTATTTTAAAAGTTTGTATAGCTGTGCAAAATAAATACATGTATGAATACGGTATAAATACGGAACATTTTTAATTGTGTAGGAAAAAATTCAATCTTGGTACTAAATGTCTATTACATAACAAATGAATGGGGGAAAATCTACGGGATGTGTATTGTGATTGTGGATCCATATTTATTTATAAAATATTTATGTACCATATAAAATACTGAAAATAGGCTGTATACTTTCCCGCTAGTTTTACTGAGTCGTTCTATGATTGTTGAATGTTTTTGTCATATTATTTTTGTTTGTTTTATAAGTGAGACACATTTTGTGTAAGTTTTTAGTGAGTTCAGAGCTGTGAATCTTGTTTCTTACAACAATAGTAATAAGTGATCCTCTAAGAAGGGCTCTACTCCAAAAAAAAAAAAAAAAAACCGGGGCTTTGCGCAAAAAAACGCAAATACATATTTTAAATGTTAATATTTTTTGTTTAAATTTTCAGGAGTTATTTTCAATAAAATAGGGAATAACATAATATATAAGGTTAGAGGAAAAATATGTTTTTTACATAGTTATTAGGCTCTAAACTTAAAAATTGTATACAAATATTTGTTTTCCTTGACTTTTTCAGTTATAGTACACATGTAAAAGTGGAATTAATACCATTTTTTTGTAAATTTAGTTGTAGTAGTTTTAATTCCAAACAAAACAAGACCAAAATCATTATTCTAGCTTTGATATTAGCTAAGCTACAATGGTTTTTGTAAACGTTCGTCAAAATACCGAAAATAGGCTTGGCGGTATTAGACAATCCCACACGACAGTGGCTTGGCGCTCAATGCAATGTCTCGCTTAGTCGAACTTGGCGGTATTCGGAGCGTCCTAGTAGAAATGGCATGGCGGTCAAAGGGTTAAATGAAACAGCTGATCGTAAAAGAAGAAGAAATCGACGAAATAAAATAGGCAGTGGTAATTTAAAGGCTTAAACTCAATAGCTGTATGGATTCAGTCACATCACTCCACCGATTAAATGGATATTGTACTTCCTAATTTTGTAAGTTGTGTTAATTAAGTGTACTTGATAATACCTCTAAGATGGACATAGAGGTTTCTCATTTTTTTTTTAAACGTCTACATTTCCTAACTTGGTTGCTATGGTAATAATTGTAAATGCATTAATGAAACGTGTGTTGGTTCAGTATAAGCCTAACCAAAAATTATATTGTTAAACTTTCAATACAAATTAGATGTTTAACTTTAATACGTTCAACGAAATTTGATATTACTTTGATCTTGACCCATTTAAAATTGAAATCTAAAAAATAACATAAATATGATTGTCCATAGACTGTCTTGTAAGTAGGACAAGATAAAAATACCCAATATTTAGGAAAACCCAATATAACCAACGATTTATATTCATGACAGTTTTTACTTCTATCTTTCACAGGCTTCTCATGATATAAATGTTTTTATATCCTGATGGTAAACCACAATTCTGTATTCCTTGTGATGAATAATTCAAAGTGTAGCTTCTTAAATATAGAACATCAGTCAGCAACACCACACATTCACAAACAAATTTATTAGATCTGCAAAGTTAGTTTAGTATACTTTAAATTAAACATCAGAGAAAGTAAATTGTGTTTGCTTTTCCAGGTTAATTGGACATATTTATTAAGAAGAGTCTCGCAGCAGTTTCCGGCACAGAGTATTGTATTACAGTAGCTGATTTAGTGTAAATGAATTTGTTTAACAAAAGAAAACGAATTAAATTGTTATCAAATGTTCAGCGTTGTTTAAAATTATTTTGAAAAGGGTTACTTTTAAGTTGCAACAATTCTGTAAAAAGTGAACTCGTTAAAATAGTTTTATTAATAAAATGTAATGTTTATTCTTGTTGTTGGGTGAATTTCAATAGAGATGATTCAGTGTAGTCGGAACACTATTGGTATGGAAGATAAAAAGTCAAATAAATAGTTGCCATATCATCAGGGCATTACACACTCCACGAGGCTGTAAATGTATGGCTTCTTTTGTTGCATAATTGTCACAGTATTCCAGCGTGACCTAAGAATCGCCAAAACTTCACACCAATGTCTTGTGTGTGAAGCACAGAATGTCCTTAAAAAGAGGGTTCAAGAAGTACATATCCTGGATGAATTCGACAGTTAGAACATAAGGATGGTGATAATACAGTACTTGAGTATTGCAATACAGCAGAAGAAGCTGAGGGAAATCAAATTCTGACAGAACAAATGCTCATCCAATTCTGTTGTCAAGTTTAGACATAAGCTGCAGGAGATATACAGCATCAGGAGTATTTTGTTTTAAATATCTAGTCAATGAGAGGTTAACGTACGTCATTTGGACCATCCATGGAGAAACAAAACATGGCCTATTGCATATACAGTGTTAATAAAGTCACTTTAACACGCCTAATTACTTTTGTCACTGAAAATAATTTAACAAAATTTTGTATATATCTTATATTGCATAACAGGACAAATTTGTTGATATATCTGACCCTCTATGACTTTAGGGGGGTTAACAATATCAAATATAAAGGTAGGTAGGTCATGTAATACTCACCATTGAAAAGCTTATTAAAAGAGAAACAGAACGGCGCAAACTAGAGCTTTATATTTTACTTCGTTTCAAAGTAAGGACAATCAAAGTTCTGCAAAATTATATTTTTATTATAACATCAAAACAGGTTCTTGGCCATAAAAAAAAATTTCAAATTTGTCTTCATTTGAGCGATTCATTTCTAAAAAGGTAAAACTGAGTGCTACCGCAACAAATATCAGGAACAAAATGAGGGAAGTATTGTTATCCTATCAGTACATGAAAAGTGATGCTTATCAAATACGCATACAATAGAGAAAGTCAGGAGCAAAGGTCAAGAATTGTATTCCTGGTTCCATTTACATATTTCCCACAAAGTTTTTCAAGTACTCATAGAAACTCAGATAAATTAGTGGTGCCGTATCACATTTATTTACAGTTTCTACTTTTAAAATGTGTTACATTTAACCTAAACCTACAAGTTACTTATTCCTAAATATTAAATTAATCTGCTTTGATTTTATGATACAAATATCATTTGATCATTTGTATCATTACCATGTTTGGAGTAGTCTCATACATGGTAAAATCTTTTTCGAAAAGAAAACAGTGGACGTTAATGATGCTATTAATTGCTGCAGCAAATAATAGAACCAAATTGTCCAGATATCTCTGGAATTATGCAACCAGAATCATGAGTACAAAACTCTGACATTTAAAACATCAACAAGGATTAAGGACATGTGACCTGAGAAGGATGCACCCTGGGATGGCACTACAGTCATTTTCCTACCCCAGTTTCATGAGACCAAGTGTAATGGATGAACCTGACTGTGAGGTGGATTCAATTTGGCAGCAAGCTCACATCAGTTTCACAGTATAGAGGTTCTCATGCTCTCTGCTGATCAACACTTCTAACACTATGGATCTGTAGTGTCAGAAATACTAATGGCAGGTGAGAGTGTAAATGTAGGTATAGTGTTTATATTTATTTGTGTGTGGTGTGCGTGTTGTATTTATAAGGTGTTGTTTGACTCGGGTACTGCGAAGGACGCCAGACCCCTCTTAGTAGGTGTAGCTAGTCTGCACCCCCCTGTGCGGGTAGATTATTAATAAACAGTCCTTCATCTTTAATGTATAAAATTGACAATAATTGTGGACAATATCGATATAATACAAATCTAATCTGAGAATAGGCCTACAGTTAATTTTCCAGAAGGCCTCGACCTTGCCACAACGGAAATACATTAACAACTGGTCCATTGTTTGCGGAGAGTGAAGTACAGATGAATTTTTAAGATGTGAATGTATATGCATTGGTGGCCACTGTTCTGTCCACCAACAACCTCCTACACTGGCACTCACTCTCCCAAAGGTGAACAGTTTTGTGACTTGAAAATTCATCTGTATGGAAAGTACCATTAGTGATCTACAGCATAGAGGGAACCACTATACTAATTTCATAGTCATCGGTTAAGGCCTGGTAAAAACTTTGCCTTATATAATATATACTAGCTGACCCGTATGGTGTTGCCCGTGGTAATTGGTATTTTCAGCCTTTTTAACGTAATTGTATTCTTTTTAAGTGTTCAGTCAGTGAGTGGTATTTGGTTTTTATATAACTTATATAGATCTTAAATAATAAAAGCACTATTTTCATAATAATAAAAGATCTGAAATTATGATTTTAGTAACTTTGATCCCCCCAAACCCCCTCTAAAATTTCGAATTTTTCAAACCCTTTCTTAGTAAGCACCAATGGCACTAGAGGAAGCTACATACCAAATTTCATTCCAATCCGTTCGGTAGTTTTGAAGAAATCGCTTTTAATAACTTTGATCCCCCCACACCCCCCTAAAATTTCGAATTTTTTCAAACCCTTTCTTAGTGAGCGCCTATGGCCCTATACATACCAAATTTCATTCCAATCTGTTCGGTAATTTTGGAGAAATCGTGATTTAGTCATTTTTACCCCCCAAACCACCCTAAAATTTCCAATTTTTTAAAACCCTTTTTAGTGAACACTTACGGTCCTAGAGGAAGCTACATACCAAATTTCATTCCAATCCGTTTGTAGTTTTGAAGAAATCGTGATTTAATAACTTTGAACCCCCCAAACCCACCCTAAAATTTCGAATTTTTTGAAACCCTTTCTTAGCGAGTGCCTATGGCCCTAGAGGAAGCTACATACCAAATTTCATTCCAATCTGTTCGGTAATTTTTGAGAAATCGTGATTTAGTAATTTTTACCCCCCAAATCCCCCTAAAATTTCAAATTTTTTAAAACCCTTTTTTAGTGAACACTTATGGCCCTAGAGGAAGCTACATACCAAATTTCATTCCAATCCGTTCGGTAGTTTTGAAGAAATCGTTTTTAATAACTTTGATCCCCCAAACCCCCTCTAAAATTTCGAATTTTTCAAACCCTTTCTTAGTGAACACCTATGGCCCTAGAGGAAGCTGATACATACCAAATTTCATTTCAATCCGTTCGGTAGTTTTTGAGAAATCGTGATGAGTGAGTCAGTGAGTGAGTGAGTGGTATTTCGCTTTTATATATATAGATTTGAGATATATAGATTAAATCCCTAAAAAAAATCAAAATTCATCAAAATATATTAGGCTAAAGCGATTTTGAATATAATATGTAACACACATTAATTTTATGAATAAATATTTAATTCCAAGATATTATGATAAATTGATTTTGGATTTGCTAGACAGACAGATAGAAGTTCAATCATGGGACCGATCATAATTCATTTATATAATTTTTAAAATGCAACTTGATAATTACTGTTAAATATTTTGTATTGCCATTGAAAATATAGAAAAAATGGCAAAGTAGGCCTATAAAAACAAGCAGACATGCAGAAGAAAAGGGGAACGTATTGGTATTTTATGTACTAAATACAATAAATCCATCCTAAATATTGTATTTATGTCTAAAACATATTCATTGTAACAAAGGATGTATGTCAGTTGTTTTTTTAAAATTATCAGGATAAAATAACCTATATTTGATTAACATTAACAATTTCTGTTGTTAGTCACAACAGTGTTTAATTAAAAGTTCCCAGGTAGCAGCACTTTACGGGACTCTTGAGTTAAAATATTTAGTCTATTCTATCAGCACTTTCTTGTAGTTTAACTATTTGCAAAATAGTTCTTTTAAAACCACACGTTAGCAGCCAACATAATCAAAACTTTTGTTAAAAATAATTAAATAAAAATTTCCAGGTAGCAGCACATTACGGAACGTATCCAAAACTCGTAACTACATTCAATTTTCTTCTCTGTGATTTAAGATAAAAATATAATTCAACAGCGCTTTCTAGTAGTTTAGGTAACAACTATTTGCAGAATAATTAATTCAAAACCCATTAGCCACAGCCAACATGATCAAAACTTTTGTTAAAAATAATAAAATAAACCTGCAAAAAACAATTATTGATTTTCCTCAGTGAGGCGGCACTTTTTTTAGAAAATTTGTCCCGTCTCACTGTTAAAAATTATATGGAATCAAAATTAATAACAATCTGTTGCCACAGCCTCCTGAATCTATAAGGTGCTGCTTCCTAGTGTGTTAAATTTGAAACTATTTTTACTAATTTTGCTTTAGTCCGGTAAGTGCTGCCACCTAAATCCAAATTTATAAACTAATAATTTATTGCAATCGTTGGCTTGGTACAATAATAACATTAATATTTATTTGTAAGTCTGTCCGTAAGATACTGAAACCGTGCCACCTAGTATATTAAATTTGAAACTATATATTTTGATTTTGCCTTAGTCCGATAAGTGCTGCTACCTAAATCCAAATTATAAACTATTATTCATTTTAATTTTAGATTGGTACTTTACTGCATTTTAATGAAAAACTACACCGTTAATAATTGTAAATATTTGTCCCGTGAAGTGCTGCTACCTGTAAGAATGTTTCAAAACTATTTACTAGTAAGATCTGCTTAAGATTTTTAGGAGGATTATTATTATAACTGTAAATACAATCGCGGTATTTTTGCCTCTTTTAATAATAATGGTTTATTATTTTTTAAGTCAATGAGGGTAATTAGAACAGACTAATTTTTAACGAACACAAAATTAGCACTAAAGTCTTTCAATTTTCAAAATTTTTTTAGATGTAACAATTTTTAGGGTTAACTTTTTACAAAATTAATGAATTTTAAAGTTTTGTTAATTTTATATTTATATATGCTGAATATGTTGTAGGTATGTACTAGTGTAATATATTATTAAAGTCGATAATATACAAGGTACATGAGATGCTGCCACACAAATGTTTCACAGTATTAAATTCTTGGTCGGTTTTAGGTTAGTTGTACATAAAAATGTTTTGATGTTGTTCGTTTCATACAAGCCCCAAATCAAACTAATGGTATTTAGGCGAACTATAGGGAGGGTATGAATGTTTTCTTCACTTACATCTTTATGAGGCATATCAAATTACATGTAATAGGCCTAAATCAGAATAAAAATATTGTTTTACAATTTGCTACCTACCTAAAATTGTCAATGATTGTTCAACATAACAAATACTTGGGTAAAATCATAGAATTTATTTCATACTTCGTCATAGCTGTCTGTTACAGCCCAGTAGCTCCATCAGTTTATATTTTGCAGAAAATTACTTTTAGTAAAATTTATTAAAAACAGTTGAACTATTCACTTACAATTTGTATTAATTAAAATAGACCTTATTGGTTTGTCTCCTTCAAAATAGGCTACTTAACCTCATCTAAAATATGTACCAATGTTATTTACACTCCTGGAAAAGTTTTTTTTTAGAATATCCTTCTTATGACACAAATAAAATGGTGTTGAAACCCTCTTAACATTGATTTTAATTAAAAAAAAAAAGATAAAGTAGTATGGAGCAAGGTCTAAGGAGTCAGGAGCTAGAGGGGGGAGAGGGTCAACTGATTTTTGACACTGATATAAAAATGTGTTTCTTTTTAGTTACCTTGTAGCTATTCTTTCTGAAAGTTTAGCTATTGTCATTATACTACAAAGTAACATTTTAAATAACAGTCGGTGGTTGTAAACATTTCCAGTTTTTATTAATATACTTACGTTAATAATTCAATGTCAAAATTGGTCTGGTCTTGACAGTTACTGCTGAATCGGCTGTCAAGTAGTAGGCAAGTAAGACTTGTTTGGGTCCCTGGACATGAAGGAGTAGAAGGGAATGGAATAGCAGAAAAACTTGCAAGAAAGAGAGCTGGAACTCCAATGGGCTCAGAACCGATGATAGGAATATCAAGAGGCTATGGGAAAGAAAAAACGTTCAATCAGAACATGTACAGAAATGGAGAGAGATGGTAAGAGGTCAGAGTCAGGCACACGACTTCATTGATGGCCTGGATGGGCGTCTAAGAAGAACACTGCTGGGTCTTGGCAGGCCGGAAGTGAAGTTGTTGGTCGGTCTACTGACTGGACACAATTCTCTGAAGAGGCACCTCCACCTGATGGGATTAGAGAACAACCCATTATGTGTGGAGAGAAGGAGGAAACATCTTTCCATGTTCTAAGCGAATGTGATGCCCTCGCATCACTGAGGAAGAAATATCTGGGACAAGGATACCCTGACACCAGCTACATACGAGAAGAAGGCGCCCAAGGTCTTCGTCGTTTCACAAAAAGGGTGGGTTTGATGTGAACTTGCAGCTTAGACATGGGGGTACAGAGGACCTCATGGTTTAGGTGCAGTGTTCTGGCAGCAGGTCACATAACACTCTAATAATAATGTCAATAATTACTAATTTATTTATTAAATGAATAGAAGGCTCCATCAAATTGCTCGCTTTGTTCACCAACCTCTGCAAAGCAAATGCAAACAGATTATGGTGTAGGCCTACTTTGATATTTTCATGGAAATGACAATTGATTAGGACAGAAGTACTTGGATGAGGGTAGGGTGGTGGGAGGAGTAGTCGTGGTCCTGATGCATACCTACACAATAGGATCAAAGTTTTTGTATGAACGGTAGGATTTGTTTTTCGTGCCGAGTTAGCATTATTTAAATATTCAACAAGGAATCAGCAATATTTTAAAAACTAGATAAAGGAAAAATTAGGATAATCAATACAATATGTTTTTTCTTTTTTTAAGCACATGGTTTATATTTTTAATAATTCACATGACTGAATTTATAAAATTATCAGTCAAAACAACATAATATTTTGTTTTCTGTAAAGAATTACGAACCGGTAACATCTACAACTACACTTACAAAACTACAGACTAGTCAAATACTAATTGCTTTATTATTTACAAAAATGCAATTCATGAAAATAAATTGATTCAATTTAATCCAAGAAACATCCTGAAAACCTGGAAATTATACATTGAAACTGATAAAAACAAACAATAATAACCAATAGGCCTAAATAGTATCTTTTTATGTTCAAGTTTCTGACAGTCAAACAGTTATGTCCATTCATTCATTGCACCAATTAGGTACGTCAGTTTTAACATAAACACATAATTTTATTGGTCCTTTAGATTGGAACATTTACTGGATCCGCTTAGAAAAGAAGAACAACATTGAACGACTTTAAAAACAGTTTTGAATGGTTTTCGAAGCAACCTGAGCTTGTTAAACAAGTGTTTTTGTTTTTTACTCGCAAAACTTTAATACTAATACGTTTCCGCATTTATTTATACAAATTGGTTTTGGTCCAAATAATAGTGAATCATCAAACTTCTATTTTAAGGACCATTTTTAGGCATTAAATGGTAACTTAAAATAATCTTATTTTTTATTGCACAAATTGATCATCTGTTACAAGTTGATCAGTCAATAGCCTTGCGATATTAACAAACATTCTGTATAGTTGTTACAGCTGTGATTCTAAGTCTAAGTGATTTTAATTTCAGTTGTAAATTTAGCATTAGATTTTGTCTTAATATAATGACAAATTAGTTTCACAACTACAATCGTAAAACTTTAATATTTCCGTAAAATCTTGTATTTCAAAGATCAAGTAGGAATACTTTTTAGTCGGTAAAAACTGAATTTACAGATTCATCTACAGTAAGACCACGTTAATCCGGAATCACGTTAGTCCTGCATACATCAGAAATCATTTTTGAAAAAGAAAACTGTCTAAAAACATCTAAATACTGTTTCCGTATTTAAGGGATTTAGAGCCCGATAGCAGCCAGAAGCGTTCAAGTTGTGAATGCGATTA
>JAGFPH010008432.1:19638-30220 GCA_018207615.1 Philaenus spumarius
GGGGGGGGGGGGTTATAACCCCCCCATTGAAAAAATATTTCGGACTTTGTTAATATTAAAATACCTAACTTGTTTTCAACACCTATGCAAATGTTAAGCTACAATAAATTATCAATATATTGCTGATATTATCTTTGATTGAATTGGGCACTGACACTTTATTTTATATAGATGCAGTGTAGTGTATCAAAGTATAGTGTTCTAAAGGCAGCACACGGCGTTTTCCGCCACAGATTATTTGCCGTCGCTGACATATTAACAGTGGTGCGAAGGAGAGTATTAGAGCATAGGCTACACATTCGTCGGAAAAATAAACGATCTGTCTATTTGCCGCTGACGGTATCTGTGCAGCCGCTCGCTGCCGCTACAATCGACGGATTTTCCACCGTCTCCGCCGAAGCAGTGGCGAACGTGACTAAATTTACACCAATTTTCCTTATTTTAGTATTTTTTCGTAGAATACTGTACTTTAACCGCGTGTGCAGTTCGTCAAATGACGAAACCGACTTTTTTAAATAATTGAAAAATGTTTCTTCTAGTTCCTCAAATCAAGAAACACAGCTCCAAAATCTTTTCTTCTTTTATTTATTGATTGGACGAACCCAAATATGTATATTTTTTTGCTTCCTTTTCAATCGGCGACGGAATAACAATAAAGCGAGAGTTGCTCTCTGTTCATATCAAGAAAACATTAAAAATAATATATTACACAACTCACTTCGTGATTGATGAACTAGACACTTCAGTTCAATGAATCCCAATAAGAATTTTAGACGGCGCGGCGTCGGAAATTTTACCGTGTGCGCACTTTAAATTTTATGACAATCCCAGCCGAAAAAAAAACGCCGTGTGTGTTCCGGTCCTATGGGGTTAGAGGCAGCGCACGGGAAGATTTGACGGGGGATGAGTCATGGTTGCTATTCTAAAATGGGCCTAAATCACAATTATTATTAGAAGTCTAAAAGTGTAAATTGTCCATGTACCCCCCCCCCCCCCCCCCGGTTGTTGTAACCCCCTCCATACGGTCGTCCTGGTTACGATTATGGGTAGGCCGTAAGATAACCATTGAGGTGCGCCTCCACATCATTTACATCGTTATAGGCTGATTTGGAGCCATACTTACTTCAAAATCTATTTTATTTGGCTTTAAATAAACTAAGAAGGTTTGATAATGTACTCAAATGAAAGAAATACTGTAAGCTACTGTAATAAAACCACAAAAATAATCGAATCTTTATTTGAAGTTTCTGTTGAGATACCCAATTTTCATTTTCCGATCTATTTCATCTCCAATCCCCGACAGTCACTTCCCCAACACCTAAATCACTAGCCACTTTTCTTATTGAATCACCTCCATCTAATCGTGTAATTGCTTCCCATTTTTGATTTAAAGATAAAACAACACGCTTTCCACTTATAATGACACTCTCATTCAGAAAGTTTAACTCCGACTAAAAACAAAATACAGTAGCAGGGGGAGGAACAACTCATGGGAAAGAATGGCGAGTACTAAATACGATGCTGCGAGGAGGGGAGGGTAAAGTGGCTCAAGACCGCTTTGTCATTCACTATACTACCCGTCCGCTAAAGGTCACAAGGGTAAGGAGCGGAAATGTCTTCAGGATGTAAAAGGCAAAAGACAGTTTTCTTTTCTTTCTGTTCAATCTAACAATAAAGTTTTTATTATAAATTCACTTATTGAAAAATCCTCTCAAACTATGAATTCTTTATGGAAATCAATTCAGTTAACTTAGATTAATTTGTAAGTTAACAGAATTGATTTTGGAAAAAGTTTTTTTTTAATTTGCTTCGGTTAATAAGGAAACTCAGATAACCTAGGTACTACTCAGGGCCGTCCCTAGAGGGGGGCAACCGGGGCAAGCTGCCCCGGGCGCCGCGTCAATTTTTTTTTCAGCGGGGTCATGTAGGGGTGCATGAATTGTAAAGGCATAAAGTAAATAAATACGAATCTGAAAAATGAGGTTGGAGCTAACATAAATTTGTACCACTAAATTAAATATAAATGTAATATAATACAAAGAATTAAATAATAATAGTGTAGGGTTGGTACTAGAATGAAAGATGCAAGTTGCGCGCGCATCCAATCATCTGTCGGCTGTCGCTGTCAAACTTGTTGAGACTTGAACGCCGCGAGTCTGGCGATAGTGGGTGATGTGGCTGCAGTGGCACAGTATTAACCCAACAACGGCCACGGTTAAAGCTAAAATTGGCCAGCCCGTTTTTAGCGTTTTGCAAGCATATTTTTAAAAATTCGCCAAAAATAGTAAATGAACCCCAATCCAAATGTGTTCAATAGCTTTTTTGTAGAAGAAACTTCAAAGAATTCAAATATGCCACTAAAAATAAGTTTATTTTGAAATTGTAAAAGTTATTAGCTCAAGAAACAAAAAATGTTCAGTAACGAAAGGAAAAAGTTCAACTTTAGGCCTACATAACAATTAGTAAACATTTTTTGTATTTTTTTCGTAAGCGTAAAAAAGTTTCGTAATTTAGTTCTAAATAGAACTGTATAAAAACATTTATCAATTTCAAATTTTTTATTTTGAAAAAAACCGTTTTTATGTTTCAAGTACACAACTGGTATTTACCTAGGCCTAGATTGTAACGTGCTTTACGTATATGCTTTGACAAAAAATGAAATATTATTATAAGAAAGTGGTAGAGGATAAATCAAAGAAAAGAACGGTGTACTTGTCTTTCCTTAGTTCACAAAAGTGTTTGAGTTACATTCGTTTGAATAACAAAAATACATCAGTGGAATAAAAACTCCCGAGCTAACACGTGCAGTAGGTCGGACCACTTGAATAGCGTGGGAACGAACGCCCGAGGCGATCTCACAACAACGTAACTTGCCACTGCTGTTTAGACAATCACAAAACCGGTTTTATCCAGTTTACTTAGCACCATTAGATACTACAGACTTTCGTCTACAAAATGGTATAAAGCAATCTGTCAAATCATTGGGCGTTGCCTACTAAATAATCGTTGACAAAAGGCGTGTTTATCGGTTGAGAGACTGTCCAATCCGCAAGGGTTTACAGTAACTCTTGTTTGAAACAGTAAATGTACTGTGAAATCTGATTGGAAGACACCAACAGAAAGATGAAATCCCGACCAATCCAACGGTATTGTTAGAAATGCCAAAGAAACATTATTGTAGATGGTGGGGAACGTTGCAGAAGTGGGAAATAACAGTACAATTGTATGCAGATTCGCGCACGGAAAGAGCTGTAGTCCGATATGCATATTTTAAAACGATGATTACGTATGTAAATATACGTTTTACGAAAAAGTTGTATATACAAAAATTGAAGTTTAATTCATTTCCTTTCCAATGGTGCCAGTTTTATTACGATTGGATAATTTTAAGTGGGTTAAATTATCGTTTATGCAAATATATGCAAATTTTATGCAAATGTGTGAAGTTGTTGCGTTTGCGCCGTGAAACCTGGTGTTGTGGTGTCGTATGGCCGTTTTAAAGTTAATGTTCTTGTGGAGTAGTGACAGAGTGTGTTTTCGATGTGATAGTGGCGTGTGATTAGTGATTGTGAATATTGTGATGTTAAATTCAATTCTCCATATTGTAAGTTTTTACCGTTTTAATGTAAATATTATACTGTAATAAGGATGGGCATATCTCTGTTATAAAAAACTTTCATTTTAGGCTACGCTTAAGAGAATAGTGTCAGTGATTATGTACTTGGCGGAACATAATATTGCATTCCGTGGAAGCTCATCAAAGCTGTACACCAAAGATAATGGGAACTTCCTTGGTCTTATCCAATTACTGGGTCAATTTGATCCAATAATGATGGAGCACTTACGGCGAATCGAAGATGGAGAAAGACGTACACAAATGCTAAGTGTCAACATTCAATACCTTGAGGTCATTAACCTCTTGGCTTCGAATGTAAAAGAAGCTATTGTGAACAAGGTAAAGTTTGCAAAGTATTTTTCAGTTATTATGGATTGCACTCCAGACCTTAGTCACAAAGACCAAACTTCTCTAACCATCCGCTACGTTCATGAAGAAGATGAAGCAAATGGTGAAGTCATCGTCCAAGAAAGCTTTATTGGATATGCAGTGTCTGAAGAGGCGACTGGTGAAGCTCTTTCTAACCTTCTAATTGAAGAAATAAAGTCTTGTAGGCTAGACCTAAACAACTGTAGAGGTCAAGGCTATGACAACGGGTCTAATATGGCTGCTATTCGAAAAGGCGTTCAAGCTCGAATTTCAGCAGAATACCCACTAGCCTCATTTACACCCTGTGGTTGCCACAGCTTGAACTTAGTTATATCAGACGGAGCTAAATCATCGGTGAAGTCTATATTGCTGTTTGGAATCATTCAAAGAATCTATACAATTTTTTCTGCATCAACCAAGCGATGGTGCATTATTAGTGACCATATTAAAACCCTGAAGGAAGTCTGTGAAACCAGGTGGGAAGCTAGGATAAATTCCGTATCAGCAATTCGATACCAATACAATGGCGTTATTGAAGCTCTGGAACAGCTTAGTGAACAATCTGATGATGCATCAATTTCATCAGAGGCAAAGTCACTGCAGATGCTTATGGAAGATTTCTAATTTTTAGTAAGCCTAATAGTCTGTCTGGCATGACCTTCTGTTTGAAATAAACTTAGTGAGCAAAGTTGTTCAGGGGAAATCGTCAGACATTTCTTTGGCTTCTGAGCAGATGAAAAGTTGTATTAAGTTCGTTGAGACCTTTCGAGGAAAAGGATTAAGTGACTCAATTTATAAAGCAAAGGAAGTAGCTGAGGAAGTTGGCATCGAAGCACTGTTTAAGGAAAAGCGGCAGAGAAAGAAGAAAAGACTATTTCTTTATGAAAAAGAAGACGAATACAACCCTAATCCAGAAGAATCTTTCAAAAATGATGTTTTCTTGCCCCTAATTGACACAGTTGAATCATCTTTAAAAGACAGGATGGGCAAGTTCTCGGAATACGAGTCAAAGTGGGGATTCCTATTTGACCTGAAAAAACTACCATCAAAGGACAAACTTAAAGAGGATTGTAAAATGTTACAAGAACACCTGACTGTGAAAAACATTTCAGATATAAATGAACTTCTACACGCTAGTTTGATAACTACCGTTTTTGACAAATGGTGTGAGCAGAAGGCGGCCAACAAGACACTATCACCATTAGAAGCACTCAATATAATCAAAAACACCGACAGAAAAGACCTTTTTACTAATCTGTGGATAGCATTACGCATATTGCTGACAATTCCAGTGGCAGTGGCCAGCTGTGAACGTAGTTTCAGCAAGTTGAAGTTAATTAAAACCTACCTACGTACATCGATGACGCAAGAAAGATTGTTGTCGCTTGCGATACTCTCCATTGAAAACGAGGAGGCAAAAAAACTCAACCTTGGAAAAATTATTGAACAATTTTCCTTAGCAAAATCTCGAAGAATACCGTTATAAATTTACCTATTTGTCAGTAATTTAATTTTTCATTTAGAATTAAATTGTTTGAACTATTTGATTTCCTTGACTTATTACAATCCTTGAATTGAGTGTATATATATTTATCCTTATGGTAGATTGGTAGGTGGTGTAAGTGTTAAAGTATTGGTGGCAGCACAAAAAGTTTATATATGCGACTATTACTTGAGGGAGGGGGCGCCGCAGCTATGTTTGCCCCGGGCACCGCTAACCCTAGGGACGGCCCTGGTTCTACTGTATTGCAATAACCGTGTAAAACAATTAAGTTTTGTAAAACAATTAGTTTTAAAACCATGAAATGTGAAAGAAGGCTCTACAGTAAAGGATTGATATTAATTGTATTTTCATTACTTCAACCGCAATTGCTGCATTCGGCTGTCATTTATTACTGTGGGAAAATAAACGAGAGTAGTAATAATTTATTTGTACTGATCGGTCACCTGGCCCTAGAAGGTGATTAACACGATAAAGCAAAATGTATAAAGTACAATAAAATTATAACAGTTCTGAACAAGAACAAAATTAATACCATTAGACCAAGGCAGACTTCACAAAATCTCAATTTGCTGCCATAAAGCACCAACAATAATACAATTGCAATGTTATTACTTAAGAATTTTGAGGGAAAAAACATTTTATACAGTGTGGTTTTATTTGTACTTAATACAATTTTAATCAAAGACAATTTATGGAAGGACATTAATTAAAAGAAACAAAAGGAAAATGTAGTTTCAAATTATTTAATTGTTGCAGCATTAAGAATTATTTTACGACAAACCAAAATTGTATTTTAAAATCAAACATTAAAATCTCAACTTTAAATTTAATTAAATATTTCTTTTTGCAATGTTTAATGCATTTGCATACTTTGGTTGAAAAAAAAATAGAACTATTTTAAGTAGACTGGTTAAGTTTTAATAAATTTAGAAACTCTTTCTAGAATCTCTTTATTCATCCTAATATTTCATTTTCCTACAAACTTTGCCCAGACTGTACCCAATAATGTAAAAAATATCTTAAAGTATTCATTATAACATAATATATACAAACTATTTCTTATATTCTGTACAAGTTTAATTGATTCTATTGGCTGTTGCGAACGTTGACTATGCTTGCTGCCGCTTGATTGGCTGCGTGCGCGACACCAGTATCCACTTTACCGCTTTGTGTCGTGGGTTCTTTTAGGTTGGTGCCTGGAAAGGAAACTATCTTGGTTTCAATATCCAAAATATTTTTTTTTTTGAAATTCAACATGAAAATACAAGTTATTTCAGTTTTCAAATTTTGTATCCAAACTGTTTGACTTCAGTCAGTTTGGAACCAAGCTACATATAAGTAAAGAACCTAATGTACTATTATTGTAAAAAACGATAAATTAGGTTAGTTAACAAAGTAAGCTGAAAAAAACTTTTGCTAATGTTCCTACCCCCAAAATTTGCTTAAATCCCCTCACTCCCGGATTTGATCAATATTGGAAGAATTGTATTTTAATAAAATAACGTCCTCATGGGACACATGGAAAATAATTCGATCACGCAACTGAACTGCTGATGTGAGTTAGGTGAATTTCAAGAATTAAGTTTATATGTTTTCAATAAAGTATTTGGGAAATTGTTCTATAGCTGCCTGCGTGTACAAAATATATTAATAGAATTTGCACCTCACACGATGCTTCGTTCTGCTCGCAGCAGGAAAACTAGATTTGTGAGTTTGCACCCCAACCTTGCGGCCTAGATTATGGACTGCTTCCAATTCGCTCACAGCAGGCAAACTAGCCGTCAGCCTCGGTTCAGAAGCTGCCCCCATGAAGATTTGAACTGAGTACTTTTACGGTATTTTACATTTTCAGGGGACTCAAGATGGAAATGTACAGGTCGTGTAAAAAAATAAAATGTGCAGAATAATCATCTATATATGTATATTTTTTTAAATAACCCAAGAAAGATTTTTTCTAGTACAAAAAAATCCTTATTTCAGGTCCAAAAATATGTTTCCGGTTGTAGGATTTTTTTGCTAAAGAACTCATCCGAGCGACTTAGAAAACCATATCAGACTTAAAATGCGGAGTACGAACGAATGACATATCATTTTTAATGACACCCCAAAAAATGTTCTGGGGACCATGATCGGTGCCCTCAAATGACCATAGGTAAAAAACGAGCTTCCGGTTTGTTTGGCTAACGAACTTATCTGAGCAACTAGAAAATCAACGTGAGTACTAAATTTGGGTCAAATCGGATGTAAAATGTGGCCGTTTGAGTGTGAACACATATATATAATTTTTAATAACACCCCAAAACATAATTTGTGGACCATGATCATTGCTCATTGACCATTCCCAACCTTAGGTCTCACCATAAGAGTTCACTGCAATAGTTTATCTTTCCTATTAGTCCAATCACTTAAGCCAAAAAAGAGGGTCAACCTCGGAATGAGAGATAATAAGCTGTAAACTTGTATAAACCTTTATTTTTCAATTCCAAAAGTGTTCTCAAAAGTCTCCTAAAATCTCGTGTTCGCGTCTTAAGATATTCAAGGTCAAAGGTCACAGTTTTTCGCTAATATCTCGCTTAATATGGTTTCAATGCTATTTGCATCTATTATAAAAATTGTAAATCATACAGTTCTCTAAAAAATTTGTTTAAAACATTTTTTTATACAAACCGTTTTTGAGATAGAGCGTGCAGCGCTTACCCATACATAGTATAATGCAATCATCTTGTGATCTTTGACCTTGAATATCTTAAAACGCAGATACGAAATTTTATGAGACTTTTGAGACAACTTTTAGAATGCCAAAATAAAGGTTTATACGATTTTACAGCTTATTCTCATTCCGAGATGAAACCCCTAATATGACTGGAATATATGGAAATTCGCTAATAAAGGAATTTTTTTCTTTAACATGGTCTAAGATTTGGCCAGACTTTGCGTAAAGGTTCACACATCATATTTTTTTAACATAAAACAGGACAGCTAAAGGTCAAATAAATAAAAAAATAGAACTTACTGAAAGTATTTTGATGAAATTCAAATTGAAATAGCTAGATACAAAGTTGAGATTGTCAGTCCACTGTATTTTGATAAAACTACTTTATTTATCAATATTTGTAATTTAAACTAACGCCATGATTGTGAAATCAAGGGCAAATTGTTTAGAAAAAAGAGAAAAAAATATATGACTAAATTAAGGTAAATATATTACCTTCTGGAGGTTTATTTTTCGTACTCAAGTATTTAATTACTTTGAAATCTTTCAATGTTTTTTGACCATTAGGTGGCAAAACAGGGTCCTCTGAAAAAGTCAAGGGCTCAATGCTAAATTTAATATTACAAAATAAATAAAAAACTATTGTCACTATTGAAAATGAAGTACGTAGTAAAAATATGTTTAGTGCAACATTGTTTTGTCATAGAAACAAGGTAATTTATTTAAAAACTAATATATTTTTTTGTTCTAAACCATCAATAACCGCAGGCTAGGCTTTCCACAACATACAGTTCTGGTAATCGATTAGTATTGCAGTGGAGTTTAAACGCTCCCGTCCGATTAATTTATCAATCCAACTAAGGTTTTTAGCGTTATAAAACACCTCTAATGTTGCGACAACTTACGAACGCACTTGTAGTCCTAGCGTAGTGAACAAAGAGTGTGCAAGGCAAATAAGATAAAAACCAAATACACTACCGCACGTGCTAGAAAATTTCAGGAAGTGAATTGCTTAAAATATAAAGTTGTGAAAGTTTAAAACAAAAGAGTTATTTTGCTAAACAATCCCTCCCGGTTGAATTAGGGAGAACGCATCACTTTCACAGAATTCATTGTTATATAAAGTAAGAGATTGGCTACTTCACAGACTCCGTTAACTCTCTCGTGTATACAGGAAATGATTTTATACAACTAAATGTGGGGAAAAAATTCTTGCAAAATGTTTTTACTAACTGTGTTATTCAAAACTAGAAGCAAAGGGTCCCTTTCTTTTACAAACACACATTATAATCCATTATTAATTATACATCAGTGTCTATATAATATATAACGTTAAAATATACAAGCATGCATGGTTATAGAAAGGAAAGAACTCCGGAAAACTTCTTTCAAACATAATTCCGATAAAAATGGTAAAACTTAATATTTTTTATTAAATATTGCCTACTGTGTTCATAACTTAAAATTGTGCTACAAGTAATTGATTTTTAAAAGAAATATTTTGTAAGGTTAAGCACTATCGCAAGATTGTGGTACCAAGTCAGTATCAATTATTGATAATAACACTACCTTAACAAGGTCCGTCTTGTGACTTCTTGTAGTGATTTTCTGACTACATGTTTCGCAGCCGCAACTTCATCATCCGGTACCATTCACTCGTCATACATCGAAATAAAAATGTTACACGTGACATAAATTAAAAAAGATGCTCCTGTGTTTGTGTTCGGTGTCAAGTAAAACATTTTTATTTTACTCTTCAGTGTGAATAGGATCAGATGATGAAGTTACGGCTCCGAAACATGTAGTCAAAACACTATGATAAGAAGTCACAAAACGGACTCAATTGAGGTAGTTATTATTATCAATACTAAATATACGGCTTGAGAAACTTAATTTTAAAATTAAACTTTACAAAGATAATGACTTGAAAATAAACTTGAATACAAGAGTAAAAGATATTGTGCTGCAACATCTTAGTTAGCTACAAACATTTCTTATTAACTCTTTTTAAAACTTTAGCAGTTATATTTAATAATAAATATCTCAAGAATCATAAACTAAAAAATGGAAAAGAATTATTTACTGAATTGTAAACAAAGCTTTAGGGGGGCTTCTATAATAAGACTCAATATTGTCTCAAACTCGTCAAGAACAGATTCATCTCTCGCTTCATTTTGAGTCTCAAATTTAAATTTTAGAGCCTTTTAAGTGTTTTTTCGTGGTTTTGAGAAAATTGTGAAAAATAGTTAAGGCTTTTATTAAAACACTAAGGTTACATGGAACAGGCTGGTTGGGATTAGAAATTCAAAACAAAGGAAAGAAAACAAAAACAGAAAAACATGAAAATATAAAAGGAAATTAGGAAACAAATAAATGTTAA